>PVIH01006008.1:0-116522 GCA_004025045.1 Sigmodon hispidus
ATTTTTTTTTTCCATCCCTGTATATCCTTATTCAAGGTCTCTTCCCCCTCCCACCACATCTGGTCATTTTTCTTCTCTGCAACTCCCCATCCCCTCCCTTGGCAGGGAGCAGACAGTCCTATGGTCCCACTGACCCAATAATGCTTGGATCAGTCTTCACTCCTGGCCAAATCCAGTTTTGTCCCCCCTCCCTCAAGAGCGAGTCAGGTGTTCCTATAGTTGGACTGGGGTTTGAAGGGTCTGTCCAGGGTGTTTCTGATCCCAAGCTGAGAACAGTTATTCTTAATTATAAATGCCCAGTCATAGCTTGTCTTATTTCTAGCTAGCCTTTCTTAACTTATCCCATCTACCTTTTGCCTTTTATATAGAACCATGGAGTGTTTCCCTTTAAGTTTCATCATCTTTGTGGGAATCCTTTGGTTCATGATCCATTTCTGTCATTACAGCTACCAAGGGCTATGCAAGTCTTTGTCTCATTATAGTGTGTGCCACCAGCCCTAATGGCTTCCTTTGTATTTAAAAGATTATTGTAATTAAACTGGCTCAGCTCACACATCTAGGATGAAGTGATTCTCGACTAGCTGATTTACAAATTTAATTTCTTCTTCAGCAATTAATAGTAATATTCTCTGGTTTTTGAGATATAATGTGATGTTCTCTGGGGGCTCCATTCTGACCTACATGGTATAGAAACCTATTGAGTATTACCTTTAATAAGGAAACATGAGCTACAGTTTTTCTTTTCAAGGACATAGAGAATCAGGTCTTCCAGACATTTGACCCATTTCAATCTGTGGAGGTATTTATGGGAACTCGATCTCTATACAAATGGAGTCTCACTGTGATACTGATCAGTATGAAGGCTGGAGCAGTCTGCTCATGTGCACCTTTGGAAAGACTAATCAAAGAAAGTCAGGTGAAGGAAAATAAAGCCAATTCCCTTTCCCAAGAGCAGAGACAAGAGCTTACCCACTAGCTCCCCCTTCAGGAGAAGGCTAAAGACAGTTAACGATAGTTTGGGAGCCTGAGGCAGACTAGTGTTCTTTCACCTGTATCCAGTTCTCAAGACTTCTTCATCTGCAGTGTGTAATTCATAACATGAACCTGCCCCTAGAGCATCGTCTGATGACGCTCAGATATGTCATGAGTTTCTATTCAGTTAGCTGATTTTTGCGTCTTTCACGACTCATAATTTTTTAATGTGCCTTGAAACTTGAACAATATCATGTGTGTTAACTTTTTAAATGTTGTATTCAAACTTGGAGGTAAGATATTTTACTTTAACATATTTTCTACAATTAAAACATTTCCTTTTAGGACAAAGACATTTTCACTGATTTCCAAGTTTATTGATTTTCAATTATCTCAGTGATATCTTTTGTTTATCCAGCTGCCCCAGGATGCAATTAGGATTCAAACATGTTTATTTAGTTATTCTGACTTATTGGGCTTCTAGACAAAGAATTATTTCCTAAATTAGTCTTTTTATTCTACAGCCTTCATTGTTCCAGAAAGTTTCAAAATCATCTTATACAAAATCCCTTCAATTTCAATTTGTCTGCTATTTCCCATGGTTGAATTTGGAGTATACTTTTTTTTAAGTAAAAGATAAATAAAATTGTATCCTGCTGTTAATCCATTCCTGGAACACTTACCTTCATCATTTTCATCTGTTCACCCATCTATTTAGTGATCTATGTGGAGATTCTCATTCACTATCTTCATCCTTTGTGTATACTGTCAAGGCAGGCAAGCACAAGCACACACACACACACACACACACACACACACACACACACACACACTCACTCACACACAATTTCTTGCAATAAACTTGGCAGTTTCTTTACCTGAACCTACAAACCACACATTCATCCCTTCTGAACAATAAACCTAGCAACCTTAGATCCCTCCATATGCATCTGCATCAGGCAATGCATTCAGCCCTCTATGAATAAATTCCCCTTCCCTGATGAACATTAAATGTGTATTGTTTATTCCCAATACATTCGAGTCTAGGATGAGTGGAATGGCAGTATGCACAAAAAAAAAGGCAAAATTGTATCCTCCAGTAAACTTTCAGGGAATTTTTTTATTCACCATCTTACATCTTTTCCACAATTGGGCATGCAGATTATTAAAGCCTGGTGCATTATGGGAAGGGAAAGTCATAGTAGAAAATAATCATCTGGTCTAGTATACCAATTGAACCAGAGAACCATTTTCCCTATGTCCCTAAGTAACCAAAAATCATCCCTCTTTTATTTCCTTAAAGCTACACATAATAATTGGGTCCTTTCACTACTCAGTCATGTGGTCCATATCAATCTTGATACTACATTCTTCTCTAATCTCTACTGCTGGTTCATATTAATCTTGATACTACATCCTTCTCTAATCTCTACTGCTGGTCCATATTAATCTTGATACTACATCCTTCTCTAATCTCCACTGCTGGTCCATATCAATCTTGATAATATATCCTTCTCTAATCTCTACTGCTGAGTTGTTTTAAATAAAGCCACTTCTTCTGACCTTTCAGATCCATGTGGTTCCTTCTTTTCAATCTTTTGGGTAAGAAGCCAAGAACTTGGAACACTTGATATAGACACCAGCCACCAATTACACTTTTATGAACCTAGTAGATTGCTATTCATAGATCAACTTGATAAATAATTATATTTCTTAGTGTTCTATTGCTGTGAAGAGACACCATAACCCTATGGTTTCTTTAAGAAAGCTTTTAATTGTATCTTGCCAACAGTTTCAGTGGTTTAATTATCATCATGGAGGGAAGCATGGTGGTGTGCAGGCAGACATGGTACTGGGAAAGTAGCTGAGAGTTCTATATCTGGAGCTACAGGAATCCATAAAAAAAAGACACACTTGGACTGGCTTGAGCATTTGAAATCTCAAAGCCCAACCCAGTGACACACTTCCTCCAACAAGGCCACACCTCCTAATCCTTCCCAAGTAGTGCTGCTCTCAGATGACTAAACATTCAAATATATAACCCAATGTAGGCCACTCTCATTCAAACCAACACATTCCACTTTCTGGTTCTATAGGCTTATAGCCATATCATAATGCAAAAAAATACATTCAGTTCAATTCCCAAATCCCTATAGTATATAATAATCTAAACTCTGTTTTTAAAAGTTCAAATTCTCTTCTGAGACTCATGGAAGTCTCTTAACTGTAACCTTTGTAAATTAAAAATAAAAAGCACATCACATACTTACAACATACAATCATAGAACATTAATATTCCAAGTGGGAGAAAAAGGGAAAATAGTGAGGAAATACTGGATTAAAGCAAAACTGAAAAACAGTAGGGAAAATTCCAAATTCTGCATCTCCATGTCTGATGTTAAAGCACTCTTCAGATCCCCAACTGCTTTCATCTTTGTTGACCACAACAGTCTCTCTCTTGGACAGGCTTCACCTGGTCTTCAGATTTTTTTGGCAGGTATCACTCTACTCTGGCATCTACAACATCTCTGGGTTTCCAGGGCAATCCAGGCTTCATATTTACAACTTCTTGCAATTGTGTCTCCGGCCTGTAGATAGAGGTTTCTGGCTGGTCTGGTCTGATGTCCAGACCTGCAGTTCAGCAGCTGCTTAGCCCCAAATAATTACATAAAGGCTTATATTAATTACAAACTGTTTGGCTTATGGATTAGATTTATTATCAGCTAGCTCTTACAACTTAACTCAACCTATTTCTATTAATCTTTTTCTTGCCACATGGCTAGTGGCTTTACCTGTGTTCTATCACATCTTGCTCTCTTTTCCCCTCCTTTACCTTTATCTATGCTTGGATTTCCAACCTGTCTATAAGCTGGTTTGCTGTGGTGCTATGTTATATGTTTTATTAAATAAATAAAACCTGAAATATTTGAGAGATCAACCCACAGTGAAAAACAAGTCAGACATAGCTCAGGAAGTTCTTCTTCTTTAACTAACTAGGCAGATATATCTCAGGAAGTTCTTCAGCTTTGAGTAACTAGACAGACAAAGCTCAGGAAGTTCAGCTTTGAGTACAAGGTCAAACAGCTGGGCTTCAATGGTACCCACCTTTAATCTTAGCATGGGGAAAGCCTGGGAGTGCTGACTTATGCCTTTATTCCCATAACTCCAGAGACAGAACTTTCTCTGTTTCTGTGAGTTCAATGCTAGTTATGAAATAGAGTAGTTCCTGCCTTTAATCCTAACCTGGATGGGATGCAGCTCGAGAGAAGGGTGTTTAAGGCAGACTTAGGAAAACAGCAGTGAGGTAGAAGTGACCAGGAGTGATACTGAGGAAGTTGGAAGATAGCTGGGTGAGAATTGACTGTGGTGTTTCCTCTCTCTGATATTTCAGCCTTTTCCTGATATTTGGCTCTGAGTCTTTTTCCTTACAATCCGAATTAGTGCAACACTTGGAGCCCAACATGGGAAACAAATTCCCCCAAAAAACCACTTTCCAGCCAGAGCAACATGTGGTTGGAGGAGTAATTTCCAGCTGGTTAGGCTTTCTGTTCTGAGTTACCCTCCAGCTTTAGGCAGACCGGGCCACACATGTTTCCATTTCACTTTTATCTGAGTAAGTTTTTCAGATAGTGGCCTCTTTCTCCTGGTGAATTGTGGGTTCTTTCTCTTTCTGGGCCCCTCCTTGGGCTGCTATCACACTAGGTAGCTACCCCACTTCATAGCCATTTGAATTGTCACTGACAACTAGATTGGTGAGAATAACAGATTTTTCTTTTAAAAAGGGGGGAATTTGTTTAAAGCAATGGAGGGTACTTGGTCTTTCTGTGATCTTTCTCTAGAAGATTTGATATTGGAACCAGTAAAGGGAATGATAAATAAAGTAGAAGGGATTAGCATTGTACTGTTATCATATTGTTTATTATGAATATTTTTGTTTGACTTCTATTTTATCATTGAAGAAGTCAATTAATGTAAGTGCCAAGAAAAAAGTCTTTTAAAAGTCTATCATGATGGAACACAAATATATTCAAATCCAAACAGAAGAGTTTAAAAAACAGACTTTAGCAATGTCATCTAAGGCTACAGAAAAGCAGCCTAAAGTCATCAGACAGCCAACACTAATATAAAGTTACCTTTACAAAAATCACAAAGTGATAAAAATATTACAGAAGTTAATTGGGCTCCGGTACAAGTGCTAGAACTAAAAAGAGTTAAAGATACAATTGTGATGCATTCACCATTTGTAAAACAAATGTTAAATTCATGGTCATGTTGTAACCAGATCACCCCTAAAGACTGGTTAGATATAGTTACTGCTGTTTTGGAAGCAGGGCCACTTTTACAGTGGAAAACAAGGTAGAAGGAGGAGGCTAAAACAATAGAACAAAGAATCAGAACCAGGGGCACAGAAGTCTCCCAAGATCAACTTTTTGGGGAAGAGGATCATTCTGATATTGAAAGGCCATCTCTATATGATGAACACCCTCTTGATTTATGCTGCATGATGACACTAAATGCTTGGGATTGGATAGAAGTAGGAAAGAAAACTGAATCCTTCACAAAAATAATTCAAAGCCCAAGAGAAACTTTTACAGACTTTTTTTTTTCAGAGATTATCTGCAGCAGTAAATAGAATGGTACCAGATTCAGAAGCAAGGCAGATAATAATCAAATCCCTGGCATTTGAGAACACTAATATAGAATGTAAAAATAAATAATAAGACTGTTAAAAAGCAAGGACAGAACCCTTAGAGGATTGAATTTGTGAAACAATTAATGAGGATTCTTATGAAGGTGATGGTAATCAGGTCAGAGAGATCATTTCCAGAGGTATAAGAAAAAGTCAGAATGTTAAATGCTGTAATTGTGTAAGGCAAGGTTATATACAAAGAAATTGTAATCAAGCTGTTCCAAGAAACAGTGCCTTTGTTAATAATAATCCCAAGAGAACACCCCTCTCTCTTGGAGTATGCAGGAGATGTGGAAAAGGTAGACATTAGACTAATGAATGTCAGTCAACAAAGGATAAACAAGGTAACATTCTGCCTTCAGGAAATGACCATAGCAGGCTTTCAAAAGCTCCTGCATCTAATCCAGTGCAATTTTACCCTGCCATCATGGAGGATACATCTTCCCAGAACAATTAAAGAAATTAAAACATATTTGAAAAAAATTACTACACTAAATGATAGAAAATCTATAGAAAAAGAAAAAAACTCAGGAAAAATTATAAAAAGAATATTCTGGCAAATGTCTATTAATGAACAAAGGCCAAAATTAAAAGTACAAATAAATAATGTTATTATTAAAGGTTTATTGTACATAGAAACAGATGTAACAAAAATTCCACCAGAGTCATGGCATCCAAGTTGGCCCCTTCAGGAGGTAAATGTTGAATTTTTGGAAACTGGGTCATTATTTCAAGTAAAGCAAAGTACAAAATGGTTTACGTGTATAGGACCAGAAGGACATAGAGAAATATTAAAGCCATATGTGGCCAACATTGCTATAAATGTATGGAGACTAGATTTACTACAAGAATGGAACATACAGATTAACATTCCTACAAACAGAAATAAATCATAAACTAACACATATTTCTGAGAAAAATGTTAGAGGGTATTATGAGAAACAATCATAAACTAACCAGGCTGTACAGAAACAAGGTACAACAGCTGCTGATCTCTCAAAGACACTAATAGCACTACTTTTAAAATGGCTAACAGATAACCCTATATGGATTAATCAATGACCATTAACAAAAGAGAAATTGCAGGCCTTAGAGCAGCTGGTACAGGAGCAATTAAATGTTCAGCATATAGCAGAATCAATGAGCTCTTGGAATTCTCCAGTATTTGTCATTAAAAAGAAATCTAGAAAGTGGAGGATGGTGAGAGATTTAAGGGCAACAAACAAGGTGATCCAGCCAATGGGCTTTCCACAGTCTGGAATTCCTTTGCCTTCTCTTTTATCAAAAACAATGGCCTATTATAGTTATTGATTTACAAGACTTTTTTTTAATACCTTTAAATGATCAAGACAAAGGTAAATTTGCCTTTACAATGCCCACTTATAATAATTCTTGGCCTATAAAGAGTTATCACTGGAGGGTCCTCTGTCAAGGAATGCTGAATAGCCCTGTGCTATGCCAGTATTTTGTACAAAAGCCAGTAGAACAGATATGTAACAAATTTTTACAATTCATAATTTATCATTACATGGATGACATCCTCTTGGCTGATTCAAATACTGATACCTTAGGAAAAAAATGTTTGAGGAAGTAAAAAAATATTTTGCCTACTTGGGGATTACAAATATCCCCTGAAAAAATACAAAGGGGGAGATTCCATTAATTATTTAGGTTATAAAATAGGCCAACAAAAATTTAGACCCTAAAAGGTACAAATCAGGAGAGACAGATTGAAGATACTTAATGACTTTCAAAGATTACTAGGGGACATTGCCAATTTATGACCTACTATTGAAATAAAAACAATAAACTGGATAATTTGCTCAAAACCTTAAATGGTGACAAGGACTTAAATAGTCCAAGAGAACTGTCACTTGAAGCTGAAAGAGAATTGACTTTGATAGAAAAGAAATTAGAGGATGCACATGTGGATTGTGTGGATCCAGACCTTAATTGCATCCTAGTTATCTTGCCCTCTGAGCATTCTCCTATAGGAATTTTAATGCAAAGGGGAAAATGTTATATTGGAATGTATATTTCTACCACATAAACCAAGTAAAAAAATTAAAAACATATGTGAAAAAGATTGCTGACTTGATTTTAAAAGGAAAATTAAGACTTCATCAATTAACAGAAATGGACCCAACAGAAATTGTTGTACCATTAACTAATGAATAAATTAACCCATTATTGGTAGAAAGTAAATCTTGGCAAAGAGCCTGCAGTAATTTTTTTGAGATATATTAAAAGCAAATATCCTTAAAGCAAAAGAATTGTATTTTTTATTGTTTTTGAAAATCAATATTAAACTTTATATAAAAACCCAAAACATTCAGAATAGCTAAAAAAAAAAAAAAAACTCAAACATGTACAGTAATAAAACTTCTCTTTTCTCTAAAATACATAAAACATAAAAAATAAAATCTAAAGCTCCTCAAGCCAGGTTAGGCTCAGCTACAGATGAAGAAGGCACAGTAGGTCACAGCAAATGCCTACGGATGCACTATGGCCACGACAAATAAGAATTGCATTTTTAAAGAAAATAATTGGATTCTTCCTTGTGTTGTATGAGATAAACCAATTTCTGGAGTCCCCACATTGTTTACTGATTAAATAAATCAGGAAAGGCAGGTTACAAATTAGAAAATATAAGTGCATCCTAAGGTATACATAAAAATGAAATCTATGGATGTATTTTACTTTACAGAATTTGGAAGATTAATCCCAGCACAAGGAAAGCCTGGGAGTGCTGACCTATGTATGCCCTTATTCCCATAATTCCAGAAACAGAACTTTCTCTGTTTCTGTGAGTTCAAGACTAGCTACATAATACAGTAAATAGTTCCTGCTTTAGTCTTAATATGGATGGGATACAGCTGGTGAGAAGGGTATTTAAGGCAGACTTAGGAAAACAGCAGAGGTAGAAGCAACCAGGGGTGAGGCTGAGGAAGTTGGAAGATAGCTGGATGAGAATTGATTGTAGTGTTTCCTCTCTCTGATATTTCAGCTTTTCCCTGATATTTGGCTCTGAGTGTCTTTCCTTACAATCCCAATTCATGCAAGAGTCTGCCATAGGCCAAATAGTTGCTTTATTATTCAGTGGTCATTTACAGTGTACAGAAAGACATCCCATATCAGGCCACTTCTTCAATTACATTCACATCAGATTTCTAATAATGACTTCTTTTGCTAATTAAGTTTTTCTTTAATTCCTGTTCATAGGTCAGAAGCTTAGCTGAATGGGGTCTTGTTCTGGGTCATAGCTCCCTTTATTCCATTTAGCATTAGGCTTTTCTTTACACCTGTATACTTTTTGTCTTCATGAACAAAGAACATATATATATATATATATATACATATATTACACTTCCTCGTAATCTTTTCTCTTCAGACTATAAATTTTTTAGTTTTCCTTGCTCAGCTTGCTTCCTTTCATTTTATATCTGCATTAAAATGACCACTAATAAATAAACAACAAAGTCAATACTAGGCTGTCGTGAAATCTCCTTTGTCAGTACAATTAGTCCAAAAATTCCAGTTTAGCCTCAGGCAGATTTTTTTGGACAAGGACAAAAGCATCCATTTTCTTTGCTAAAATATCACAAGAATGGTTTCTTGGAAACTTACTAATATTTTCTCTTCTGAAATTTCTTGAACCAGGCTCCCGCAGTTCAAATCATCCTCAGCACTGCCTTCCTTGCTCCTACTAGTATGGCCCATAAAGTCTCACTTAAAGCATCCAACTTCTTTTCTAGTCCAAAGTTCTAAAGTTTTCCATATTCCTATAACAAACAATATAATCAGGCTTGCCACAGCATTATTCTGATTCTGGTACCAACTTATGTCATAGTCAATGTTTTGTTGTTGTTTGCTGTGAAGAGAAGACACCACAACCATAGAAACTCTTATGAAATAGCATTTAATTGGACTTTGCTGAAATGTTCAGAGGGTTAGTCTATTATTATCATGGTAGGGACTATGGTGGCATGCATGAAGACATGGTGCTAGAGAAGTAGCTGAGTGTTCTACATACAGATCAGTAGGCCACTAGAAGAGAGACATTGGGTTTGGCTTAGACTTTTGGAATCTCAAAGCTCACCCTCACTGAAACCTTCCTCTAACAAGGCCACATCTCCTAATCCTTCTCAAGTAGTACCACTCCCTGATAACTAAACATTCAAATATATGAACCTAAATGGGCCATTCTTGTTCAAACCACCACAATTCCTAACTAGTATGGATGATTTTGGTGATCTTCCATTGTTAATTTTAACTTCTCCACATTTGTAGTCATGTCCCTTAGGACTGGACTGTTGTAAGCAGTAACTTTCTGAGGTGATGATGCTCTCTCTACACACAGCATCAATTTACTAAACTTACCCAGTTTCCTATTACATAAATTACACCTGGCAGTAAATCCATACAACCTTATTACTTTGCCATCCAGTTTGAGTGTAAATTGGACTCTACAATAGCATGTGAGGCTTAGCCTGCCTTGGTACAGTCTCCAATTCTTCATATCTTCCCATTTCCTCTCTGGTGGTTACTGGGATCTGTCCCATCCAAATGCCTGCTGGTGACCACCATCTGATAGGTCCACTGGGTATAACCTCCATTCATGGTCCTGTCAAGCTTTGTACCCTGTGTGAACTGCACAGATAGGCCCCAGTGACAGCTGTTAGAACTTGGAACTGCTGCTTTAAACTCATTCATTAAAACATTCAAAAAGGTGTCTGATCGGGACCCCAATAAGTGCATTGGCTCCTCTCTCTGTCTTCTCTATTTTTCTCATATTTCTTGGAGGGATAACCCTCTCATTTTAAAACCCTAAGATACAGTGTATAACAAACACCTATTACAGTCAGCAAGATGGAGAGTACCTCTGTTTGTTAGCATAAGGCATGTTGAACTGTTGAGGTCCAGGACTGAGAAAATGGTACTGTACACATTTCAGATGGGCAGCAGTATTACCTCTGTAAGGGATGCCCCGATGCCTCCTAAATTTTGCTAGTGGCATGTTTGACATGCTCCCAAAATGTCCTCCCCATGTAAGCCTGGATCTTGCTATGACTCTGAGTGAGAAGGTGCCCATACTCTCATTGCATGTTTCACATTCTTTTGAGCAAGGTGTGACATCCCAACCACTTATTTCCAATGTGTTCATTTTGTTCTGTAATAATGCACCAAGAGTCAGATTTCTGAGGTGATTTAAAAGAGAGGAGGCAGAAAGAAAAAAGCATTTGATCTTAGATAGGTGGAGCTGTGTTTACTCACAGCAAGGGGGCATATTCTCACCCATGTGGATGGTGGAAATTGTCTACACCATCCAGGTAGATGAGAGAATGCCTACTGAAAAAGATGGCTAGGACCCTTGACAAGGGCTCGAGAAATGTTTGTAGCATATTTCCTCCCATAGTGTCTCCCTTCCAGATGTAAGGAAGTATAGTCCTTTAATAGGAAATTATCATTTGGGACTTTAAGAGGATATAGAAAAATGCCAAGCCCGGTTCTGGGTCCATTGAACAGAAAAGCCTCTGGTGGAAGTGTTCTGTTAAAGGTGGGAGGAGAAAGACCCCTGACCCAAATCATCATGGCCTAATTAATTAAAGCAAGTAATTAATTAAATGAAGCATTTATTTGTGTGCACAGGATGTCTTCCCCCTCTCAGGTCACCATTAGATTCAAGGGAGGCAAGGCTTTTATAGAGCTCATGGGTAGGGGGTTTCCAAATGGAGGATTTGATGGGCTAAACAGGCAGGGTTATAGGGCAGAACATAAGTATAACAAGTTAGTTCTAATAACTTCCTGAGACAATGGTTGCAAGGTGGGCAAAACAAGGTAGTCATAACAAGGTAGCCATGACAGCTCTTTTTCAACAAAGATAAGGTTGCAAGATGGTTATTAACTTTTGAAACAAAGACATGCTTGACATTCCTGGAAGAGGTGGTGCAGAGCCATTTTGTAGTTAAGGTTACAGGTGGGGCATAGCCCGGTCCTTGAGAAACACGGGTTCAATCATAAACAGGAATGAGCCTAGTTTGTCTTTACTATAAAATGGCTTTAGACCTAAGATGGACACAGGCTGGTTCTTCAAGTCCTCTGCTTATGTAACAAGTTTCAACTTGATAAGCTACACTAGATCAAGTGACTGATGTTCTGCATTCTTAAAGAGACTTTTGAAAAATAAATGAGACTTCCCAAGAAGGTTGAGAGAGGGGTAGGCAGGAAAGATAGAGTGGGCCTGTGAGAGGAAGGGAGCACAGAGCTGATTTAGGGTGACAGTGACTGGTCCCATTGTCCGGACTGTGGTACTAAAATGAGCTAGCAGAAGCAGCAGAGGGCTACAGAGCATCAAAGAAAGGAAACAAGAAAATAGAGAACTAGTGACAAGAAACGGATCTGGATTTGGGTAGAAGGGATGAAGGTTCCTTTCAGCCAGTTTCTCCACAGCAACTAAAAGGTCTTTCTGCAGATGTATCAGAAATAAATGGAGCAAAGAGAGGTGTGACCGAGCAACAGCCACTGGGAGAGCGTAAGTGGAACAGTTTGGGTAGAGGGTAAATCAGTATGTAAAACTTAAAACAAAACTAAACAAACAAACAAAGCCCCAAACCCCACAAATATAAAAGGAAACAGTGATGAAGTGAAGCGGGGAGGCAGAGCAGAAGGGAACCCAGCAGACACCCAGACACAAGAGGAAGCTTGTGGTTGAATTTTTTTGGTCTCTGTCTCTAGGCACCATCTTAAAGTAGCTAGGGTTTGTTGGCACAAGCAGCACATTCATAGAGGAGGTCACAAATGCTGTCCTTAGCAGTCTTCGGATCTAGTTCTTTCTAATCTTAGACTATGCAGTAGTCAAGGACTCCAGCTGGCCCTGAGGATGTTAAGCTGATCTGAACTGGTGAGACAGAGTGCTTAGTTGATGCAAAGAAGGTGTCAGTCCATTGTACTGAGTCTCCAGAACAATGGCCAGGGTGATAAAAAGAGTTGGGTGGCCCATGGTCTATGACCCCTTTCAGCAGTCACCCAAACTGCTTTCAGGGGTTTAGGGATACTAAATCTCACTGGAACTGCTCAGGCCTGACCAGAGGTCAATGAGTAGTTAGAGCGCTTCAAAGAGGGTCCATCCAAGGGGCCATGACAGAACTCAACAGTTGGCAAAAACCCAGAACACAAGCTAGGAGCTGAAAAACTATACAACTTTGTGGGAAACGTTAAGAAACTTTCTATTCAGATTAACACGGGCCAATATAATATGTTTAAATGCAATTGTATAACTGGCTGGACCGTGTATCAGAGCTTTCTATAAGTAAAAGGTAACTGTAATGAGCTGTCTGTTTACCCCAGAATCCTCAATAAGAAACAAGCTGCTGGAAGCTTTTGGAAAGACATTAGTTAAGAGTCAGTATCTAAGGAATGAATCTGAAAATTGAGACTATTACCTTAAATTACTATACCTAGGATTTGAAAACAAAACTTAATTCCTATTCTTTTTCTTCTTCTTCTTCTTCTTCTTCTTCTTCTTCTTCTTCTTCTTCTTCTTACTATGAACAAAGAAGTCACGCTTTATATACCTGTAAAAACTTAATTCCTATTCTTATTAACATAAATTATTATTCCTGTATTCCAGGATTATATAGTAAATATATTTTACACTGTCAAGCTGTGACAATTTAATTTTAAGTTGCACTCTTTAAAAAAATGATTTTAAATTTTAAAAAGTATATTCCCAGAGACAGCAACTGCCTTTATTTCTTCTCAAGGCCACTTCTCTAGAACACTCTAGAACACCCTGGGCAGCTACCCAAGTCAGTGACTGCCATGTCAAGAATAAATAATTCATTTTACAAAGATTCCACTGAACAACCAGAATACTCTTTTTCTGAAATTAACCCTGTTAACCCGAATCTTAAAACCCCCCAAAATAAAGAACTCTACATTCCCATTTCATACTCACAACCAACAGATGGAAGCAGTCAGTCATGTCAAATTTATTATAAATAATTTACATGTAACATGGGCTGAGTTGACAAGGTGAAGAAGACCAGCCCTTTACTCCTTCGATGGACCAACCTCTAGCCCACTACATACCGGCTGTAGTGAGTCTATTTCTTAATATCATTTTTATTTAAAAACAGATTATTTAGAGACATAATTAGTAAGGCAAGATAAATAAATTAAATGATCTTTAACAAATAGTAGCTTTGGGAATTTCTGAGAAAACAAACATCTACAAGTATCTCTCAGCTTCTGGAGAAGAGTGATGCTGCTTTCTGACTCCTGACTCGGGCACATTCAATGCAGTGACCTTAGGCTTTATTTTAAAGTACTGGCTAAAACAAACAACTGCTTCATTGCCAAAGACTTAGTGCAGGCTTGAGGTAAGATGACAGGCACTAGCCTAGAAGCTCTCTCTCTCTGGGTAAAAACTAGATTATGTTCTCAGGATACCACAAGTGAGCCCAGGTTTGAGAACTTTAACTATGTCATCTCCTCCTGAAGAACCTGAAGGCTTGAGATACCACTTAAGTATTTGTTGACTCTATAGATACAAAACCAACTGTCAAAGACACTACTTGAATAATCTGAATAATTTCCCCAAGCTTGTGAGTTAGGGTTAAAGAGTATCACTTGCAGCCTCCTTGACCATGGGTGTTAGGATGCAAACCCTGGAATTAGCCTGTTCTAAGAAGAAAGAAGGACTGAAAGTCAAGATGAAGGTCATGGCCAGTTGAACTAGCATACAGCTCCTGTACCAGTTGGATCCTACGCTTAGTTATAGGTTTCCCTATTCACAGCATCCTTATAAGTCAGTTACAGAGACACTGAGGACAGAGTGATTGCTATTTGTCTTTCTGTTGGTGGAGACATTGAGGATGTAGATGCAGATCCTGAGATACTCCCTGAACAAGGGAATCCATCCCCTTATCATTCAAGATTTGAGTAATTAATTTGTCCTGTAGACAAGAAGAAGATTTTGGTTTGGCTTACAGGGCTGGAGCTGGTAAGCTTACATAGACAGAGCTGGGAGGCCTACACAACAGGAGGCAGAAGCAGGACTTTTACCCTTCCCCCAGCTCCATGTATCCTTGTTCTATAATGAGACTAGCATGTAACTTAATGCTGGTAGGATTGTGGTCTATCCTAGAACACTTGTACTTCATGCAAGGGAACAACTTTGAGCCTGGGGATGTCTTGTCATGCAAGTATAGGGTAAATTTAACCCATTTTACTCAAGCACTCAATTTTTTATAATCAGTGTTTTTAAAATATACTTCATGTTGGGATCATGTTTGATCTAGTATGACATGATAATGTGTTTACCTGGTTAGCTGGCGGCAGATGTCTATGAACAGAGAGGCCTCATCTCCCGTGGACACAGGAGACATAAGAGGAGATGCTTAGACTACTTTTACTAGAAGAGATTTATTATTATAATAACAGAGAGAGAGAAGAAAAGGGGAGGAGGGAGAGAGAGAGAGAGAGAGAGAGAGAGAGAGAGAGAGAGAGAGAATGCTTCCAAAAGGGAGGAAGCAAGAGAGAGTGTTGGGTGATGGGAATTCTTCTTAAATGGGGTTTGACATCAGAATCAGGGCAGGGTATGGCTTTGGAGGCTAGAACAGAATCCTAACACTTGATTTTGAATATTATTTTACATTAAACAAACTTTAAGTTTATTTGAAACCTGTCTGGAAAGTTAGTTGCTTTAGGCTTAATTTTGACAACAAGTATAGAAGTCTATATAAACTATATATATATATATATATATATATATATATATATATATATATACAAAACTATATAATGGGAGATAAAAAAATTGGTTCCTTCCTAAGCTTTTTCTATAAATAAATTGAGTTTGTACTTAGCAACTCAATATAGTATAAACATAGTTTGTATCACATTAAAGAATTTTATAATTAATAATTCAATCATTAACTTACAGGTATTAATTATCTTTAACAGCTTACAACAAGTTGGTACCTTTTATAAGATTGAGACTTTATAATTTGACCCTGTTAAGTTTGAGCCTTAAATAAAATTGAATTGGAGATTCTTTAGAATCAAAACAAAACTCTAAACCATAAATATAGTTCACAGAGAGACTGGTGACATTATTTTTCTGAACCTTTTATAGTGTACTTTTATAAAATGCCAGTTTTTATACGACTCAGTTTTTCCAAGTAGATAAATCTTATCACAGTTAACAAAGACATGGTACTTAGACATACATCTTTAAGTCAGCTTCTGTTAGCCTGAGTAAAATACAACCTTACAAATATATAAATCTTAATCATCAAACATGTCGCTCCTGTTTTCCTAACCTAAATATCTTGGAGGCCTGTTGTTGCCTCTTTAATGTAGGGAAAATGAAATAACATAAAACAAACCATGTTGGAGGCCTGATGTTGCCTCTTTTGCTTATTAATAAAAAAGAGACAGTAAGTAGAGGGCTCGGTAGAACTAGAAGTTTTATTGGTGCCACAACAATTGGTTTATACTATATGGTCACATTAACCAAGATGGCAGTGAAGCCACATGTCATCCTCTCTATCACCTTAGTAAAGATGGTGGCCAACCACATGATTGTTTTCACACTGTTGAAGTCGCCAACCAAGATGGCAGCAAGCCACGTGGTTATTTACTCAAAGATGAACATATCCTTTTTTTAAAAAAAGAAAAAAACAAACCATTTTTCTAGACTCTTTTTAAATCACACCTAACAAACCTACAAATCCTAAAATAGAGAAAGATAAAGTTTACATTTCAACAAAAACTTCAAAGATGGTTGATAAAGCCTAGGAAAGGCAGCATTCAGAGAGCTAAACAATCCATGGTTATGCTCTGTCATTTGTAACCTCTGTTGAGATAGTTTATCTTTTAGTGTTCTCGTGCACAGAGTGTCTTTTCCTGGGATGTTCTGTTTTTCTTTCCTTTTCCCTGTCTGACCCAGGACAAAGACTTTGGAAGGAAGTTTTAAACTAATACCCTTGGGTGTGGAGTGAGCAGCCTGCCTAATACATCCTCCAGAACCAGCCTTTTCAATAAGAATAGAATAGAATGAAACAATGTTTCAAAACTATTCATACCCAAAAGACATTTAAATCTCTGTAAGACTGAACACAGTGATCTACATATCCATAACCAGTTCATGTGTGTGTGTGTGTGTCTGCATATGGGGCAGACATCCTGAAATGCTTAACATGTGTTTTAGTAATGGTAAAGATATAATCAGAATTTTCTAGTACTGGAGAAGCAAAAGGCAAAAGAATTCTATGGCATCTGTTAGGAACTGTAAAGATACAAGTTTGGAGGCCCCACAGAAAGAACAGGAATTCTGGCTCTGGCTGAGGTTGCAAGCCAAAGTCATGAAAATTAAAGAGAATAGGAGGAAGGGTCTTGGACAATACTACCATTCTGTCTTAAAGCAATATCAAATTAGTTTAGATATTAATATCCTAATTTCTGAATTTGGGTCAGCAGTGGCCATTTGCCAAATGTATACTGAGGCCAGATGTGTATTGTAAATCAAAGGATAGTTGCTATTCTCAATCTCCTAATCAAAATACTTTTTAGACTACAAATAGGCTATAAGAGTGTCTTTTTTTTTTTTTTTTTTTTGGCACAGAAAATTTGGAACTCACAGTGGTGTGACACCAAACTGATCAAATTCAGTCACCTCAGGGATCCCCAAGTTTCAGGATAAATATATAGGCCTAGAAAGTAGGAGGTGTGTCTCTAGCTCTATTATCTCAGGTTCAAGAGGCCACAGGACCAGTGAAATGTTCTCAGAGCTTTTAGCTGTGAGCCAGATGAGAATTCCAGGACCTTTGCCAATCTTAACCAGTGGAAATCTCTTGGATCTTGAACTGAGTAAGTCTGAAGACAGAAAAGAAAGCTCCAGTGAGTTCCCAGATGAAACCAGGGCACCTCTGAGTTAGGTTCACGATAAACTTCTCATGGCATTTTTGCTATGTTGCATGCATGTTTTGGTCTAATGCAGTATGGCCTCCTGCATTGATCTGATTGTGTTAGGGTGAGATGGGAAAGGGAGGGAGCATCAGTTGTGGGTAAAGTTCAAAGAAATGACTGGCTGAGAGTAATCAGTGGTCCTACCAGGCCCTCTTGATATTTCACTGGGTTTACTCAGAACATCAACAAAGCCCTGCTGAGACAGAAGCTCTGTCTGCCAGACTTGCCACCACTCATGGAAATAAAGAAGCTGGTAGCATGTGTGTTCTCAAGCAATCAGGTCTCCAGGAGTAGGCAAGGACAGTAAGGAAGTCAAAAGAATCCTAGAGAAAAGGCTTGGAACTGCCTGCTAGGAGTAGGACTCCAGATTCCATCTCCAGTGCTGGCGCTTTTATATTAAATTTGTGGGGTTGTTTAAAAGACGTGGAAGGCAGACAGAAAGGGGCATATGAATTTAGATGGGGGGGGCTGTGGTGATATGTTATATATTTAATAAAACCAGTCTGGAATATAAAAGAAGAGATCTACCCACAGTCAATCCAGGAGGATCAGAGAGTGGTAACTCACACCTTTAATCGCAGCATGGGGAAAGATGGAGTGGTGACCTAAGCCTTTAATCCCAGCAGATTTGAGTTTGAGGTCAGCTTGGTTTACAGAGGAAGTTCCAGGTTCCTAGGCAGGCAGTGGTGGTACCATGCCTTTAACTCCCATAACTCCAGAGACAGAGAACTTTCTGTGTGTCTATGAGTTCAAGACTACTACTACCAAATAGTAGTAGTTCAGACCTTTACTCTTAACCTGTGACACAAATGGGCAAAGAAGGTATTTAAGGCAGGCACAGAAAGACAGATTCAGGCATTAGAAGTGATGAGGAGCAAGGCTGAGGAAAATGGAAGACAGCTGGGTGAGATTTGACTGTGGTGTTTTCTCTCTTTGATATTCCAGACTAGTTCAGGTTGAGCAAGCCATGAGAATTATCCCATATAGAGCACTCCTCTGCATCAGCGCTGGCCTCCAGGTTCTAGCCCTGTTAAGTTCCTGTCCTGACATGCTTTGATGATAAACAGTGATATGAAAGTATATGCCAAATAAACCCTTTCCTCTCCAACTTGTTTTTTGGTCATGGTGTTCATCACAGCAATAGAAACTCTAATGAAGACATTAGCATCCTGGTCAACATTCATCCTTTTCTTTATGTCCACGGTAAACTATTAAGTCATTTTCTCAAAATTTTGTCTTTCTGGGGAAAAAAAGAAAGCAAGTTATTGTTCCAAAGTACAAATCAAAATTTCATGTCTGGACATTATATGACAGCCAGCATGAGAAGTCTGGCTAGGATAGGCACTCCTCTCAGAGTTCTTGACACCTATGTCAGTGTCTCATGTGCTCTCCCACAGTCCTCCTGCCTTTCCCATTTAGTGGACTGGTGGATATGTAATGCACATATGACTTTCCGGAACATAAGGCTACCTTTAACTCGCTCTCAGTTCTTGTGGGTGTGTCGAATGGAAAGTCAACTGTATAAGGATCTAGGGGTGAAGGCCTCTGACGTTATGAGTCTCTAGAGTCTTGCTTGATCTGTCTTCCTGAGACAATGACAAAGCAAGTCAGCAGCACCACACTCCAAAGAGCCAGAGGGGAGGAAAGGTCACATTATCACCCACAATTCAGCTGCTGCCCCTTCGAGAGGTTCCAGGGAACTTCCCTGTGTTCCAGAACAGTCCTTGTGGGACAGAAATCCATGGGACCCTGAGAGTTAAACTGACTGAAGGTAAAAACTGTTAGAGTAGAGTTGTGTGCAGAGAGTCTTTAGGAGGAGGGATAAGAGCCCAGAACCTCAGAGAGGAAGGGGCCCTGTGACTATTCTCATGCAAACCCCCAGCAGCTTGGGGACATTTGCCAAAGGTTGCCCCAACTTTCTCTTTGAAATGCAGATGGAGCAACTGGCTTAGTGGTTGAGTTAGTTTCCTTTGAAGATTTTTTATTATGAGTGTTACATTTTTCTTTATATATATACATATATTCTGTTGCTGTGATAAACACCAAGATCAAAAGCAGCTTGGGGAAGGGAGGCTTTATTTCATCTTGCTTCCTGCAAGTTGAAATCAGGGCAATAACTCAAAGAGGAAGCTTAATGGAGGAAAATTGCTTCCTGGCTTGTTGCCATGGCTTGCTGCTCAGTTTGCTTTCCTATACAACCCACCAGCCTAGGGATGGTACCACCCACAGTAGGCTGCACCTCCCACATCAATTGGCAGTTAAGATCCAGCCCCCCTCCCCATGAGGGCTAAGCAAGGCATCCCTCTATAGGGAACTGGTTTCAAAAATCCAGCTCATGCACTAGGGATAAATCTTGGTCCCACTGCCAGAGACCCCACCAACTGTTCAAGCCACACAACTATCATCCACATTCAGAGGGCCTAGTCCAGCCCCATGCAGGTTCCCCAGCTGTCAATCCAGAGTCAGTGAGCTGTCAGTGAGCTCCCAATAGCTTGGGTCAACCATCTCTGAGGATTTCCCCATCATAACCTTGAGCACTTTACTCATATAATCCCTCCTCCCTCTCTTCGGCTGGACTCCAGGACCTCAGCCCAGAGTGTAGTTGTGGATCTTGCAGAGCTCATCCTATAAGGTCCCAAGGGACTTCTTTGCATTCCCCTAGTATTTCTATCCTGCTTCCTAATTGTTGGGCCTCACATGCAGAACAAATGGCTGACTGAGGGAGCATTAACATATTAAAGGAGACTTGAGCTGCCAGCTTCTCTCTGTGTCTCTGAGGAAGAGGAGGGTTGAAGGATTGTGAGAGTCAGAGGATCAGAGAGTTTGCTAGAAGAATGTATCTCCTAGTAATTTTAGAAGTTACACTCATAAAATCTCACCAACGTGAATGGCTAAGCGTGAGCTGAGCAAGAATGTCCTCAACAGATATGCTAATGTGGTAAAGGAGGTCTGTGAGGCCTCAAGCTAAGACCAAGAACTACAGGTGTCTAAGGACTGCTGAGGGTGGGGGAGATCATCTTTCCCATGGAGGAGCCCATCAATTGGTTATCCATTACCAAATGGTCAGTCCTGTAAACATACATACAAGTAACATGCTGAACAAGTTGTATTTATAGATTTAGGAACACACACACACACACACACACACACACACACACAGACAGAGACAGAGAGATAGAAAGACACGCACATATGCACATATACACCCCACCTCCGGCAACAATAAAAGAAAAAAAGCCATGAATTTTAAGAGAGAGCAATGAAGGATATCTATCTAGAAAGGATTGAAGGGAGAAAGGGGAAGGGAAAAATGATGTAGTTACATTATAATTTCAAAAAGAAATTCTAAAAGGAGGGAGGGGAAACTGGTTGGAATGTAAAATAAACAAAGAAAGAAAGAAAGAAAAATTCTAATAAAGAAAAGAGCAGGAGAGAAATGAAAGCCCCAGGCTGCTTCTTCTCTGCCAGTTTTCCTCCTTCTCACATGGTTCAGGGTTCAGCAACATTAACCAGTCTTCTGTCTTCAATTAGCATCCAAGACAGGCCCAGAGGACATGGTGACAGGGCTATCTCCCTAGGCAATCCCCCAGCTGACATTCCCTTTCTCCACCTTTCTGGCTGTGTTAAATGAACAGTTAAAACTAACCAGCACATTTACTTTCCTGTAGTCTCATTTCTACACTGACCTTTTGATTAGGTTCATTTATCACCTCCAGGTTTTGAGGTGTAAAAACTGTGTGAAGGCACTTGGATCACTTATAGAACCAGCTAAATGAAATTGATTATCTCCTAGGCCTGAGGCTTAAATAGCCCTTTCGGTGCTGGCTTTGTTTTGTGGTCATTGTTATGCTGAATAAAAATTAAGACTCTTTAATAAAGTTGTGTGCTTGCCTTTGAATTTGGCTGAATTTTAGGAGATCACTATTGTAACTTGAGTAGGCATGCACAATACTGTTTGTGTGCTGTTTTGGTTGTCCCTGTGGAGAATTAGCAACATTACACAAACTTTGTTTTGGTGGCCCCTTCGGAGACCTCCTCCTGAACGCTGCAAATTTATGCAACTGCTTTTATGTGTCTTTTTGTGTATTGGTCTCTGTCTACAGTAACTGTTGGAGGCTGAAAACTGGGTGACTGTAGCAATGGTTCCATAAGTGTAGTAGGGTTTCCTGGACTCTAAAGAGAAGAAGCGATGCTCCCTCTGCCCTCTGTAGATAATATAAGAGGGTCTTCATGGAGCTTTGTTTTGTTCTTATAGTGGGTGTGCTTGACCCCTTGACGATGAGTGGTCTTGTAACTACTCTTGCAGGAGCAAAGACTTCATGACCTGTCAATGGCTGTTGAAATGAGCAGCCTCATTAGGTGGTAGTGATGGAGTTTCCTTTACTATAGCCCCATCTGGGGCACCAAAATTTAATTGTTTTTTTTTCCACTTTGGGAGGCCTTGCCACTCAGTTCCCAAATAAATAACATTGGGGGACTTATTCTTAGTTATAAATGCCCAGCCTTAGTTTGGCCAAGTTTCCGGTTAGCTTTTCTGAAATTATCCCATCAACCATATGCCTTCAGTTTTCTACCATTCTTTTACCTTCTGTCCATCTTACTCTTACTCTGCAGCTGGATGAGGTGCTCGCCTCTTGCATCTTCCTCCTTCTCTCTTGCTCCTTCCCCTTTTCTCCCAGATCTCTCCTTCTGTGTACCCTCTCTGCCTGCCAGCCCCACCTATTTGTCTCTCCTGCCTCGCTATTGGCCATTCAGCTCTTTATTAGACCATCAGGTGTTTTCAACAGGCACAGTAACACAGCTTCACAGAGTTAAACAAATGAAACTTGAACAAAATTTACACACCTTAAAATAATATTCTCCAATAAGGTGTGGCGGCACATGCTTTCAATTCCAGCAGTGAAGAGGAAGAAGCAGGCAGAACTCTGTGAGTTTGAGACCAGCCTGGCATAAGTATCAAGGTCTGCTAGGAGTATATTGTAAGACCCTAACTCAAAACAAACAAACAAATAAACAAAAAACCCCAATTCTTATGTCAGTACTTGACGATGGACTTGTGATGGAGTTAGGTACATCAGTGGGCTTCTCCATCAGTTCCTCTTCTTATATGGTTACACTGAATAAGTTTTCTTAATCTGATCCTCTCTATTATTTGTCTTTCTGTTATCTATGTTGAAGAAAAGTGACAAAGCCTAGTTTGTTAGGCTGCCAAGGCCCAACTCTGACCCTCAACAGTCTGGTAACAGCCATAAAACAAAAAACCAAAAACCTGGGAAACCCGAGTAATGCTGGGTGCAGTTTTACACCATTGTAATCCTGGTGCTCGGTGGCAAGATGGGAAGTGAAAGCCGAGTTCCTAGGTTTGGGCCAGCTAGCATCTAATAGCTAGCTTGATGTATGCAGCAGAAATAGTAACATGGGGGATGGAGGAAGGAGGAAGGGGAGGGATGGAGAATGAGAGAGAAAGAAAGAGAGAGACCCTGTCTCAAACAAGGTAGAAGCAGGGACTATGGTATTGAGGTTATCCTCTGACCTCTACATGTGCATTATAGCATGTGTGTCCTCCTCGATTGCACCCTACTCCTGGATTGGAGCGGATTCCAGAAGTTTACCTGAGAGGTGTATACAAGGTTGGTCACCTAAGAAGGATAGAAAGTCACATGTTATGGGGTCATGGGATGGGGAAGGAGTCCCTTATTCAGAGGTAAGATGTAAGAGTTTCAGCATAGTTCACTATGAAAGTTGACAACATAGATAGAGATAATCTAAAAATAGCAGTGTGCCAGTGCAGATCAAAGTCCTTTCCTGCAGGAGACATCCTCCCAAGGCCCCAAAGACAAATCAAAGTAAGAATTCACCAAAACTCACCAGGGAAACCAATGAGTCTTTTAGGCTTACAGAGTCATGAGTGAGAGGTTATGGGCAGGATCTGGGGTATCCTTAAACCAGCCAAAATGAAAGCTGTGCAGCATGGATGGTGGCTTCTCCCCACTGCCCTTAAGCACCCGTATCATTTAGCCCCGCCCCTAAGACCTCAATCTGCATTTAGTGCAGAATCGCTTTCTATAGGTTGAGAGGAGTGGCTGGGTGGGCAGGCAAGGGCCCGTGATCTCCC
Source organism: Sigmodon hispidus (assembly GCA_004025045.1). Taxonomy (NCBI): domain Eukaryota; kingdom Metazoa; phylum Chordata; class Mammalia; order Rodentia; family Cricetidae; genus Sigmodon; species Sigmodon hispidus. The sequence continues at coordinate 23,751 of PVIH01006008.1, forward strand.
TGCTTGCTTTTTCTCTGAGGGAAGTTGTACAATGAGCAGGTCCGTCTATAATAATCCTGTGGGTCCAGGCCCAGCAGGACAACTGAAGATGGCTGCAGTGACAGTGACTCAAAGGATGGTCCTGTATAATTAGGCTTAAAGCTTGACTGCACAGGGCCATGGTATGGCTCATTCCTCTCCCTATCCAGGAATCTCAAGCAAGACTATTAACTTTACAGTAAAGATCTCCTGTAGCTAGCATTTTATCTCCTGAGTTGTAAGCCTGTCAGGTGTCCTCAGGAACCACCTTGGGATCTCATTTAGAGACGGCAACAACCCTTTGAAGACAATGCATTCAAAACCCACAAAATTTCACTCTATATGTGACCACTTTCAAATGTCATCCTGTAAACAGTAGGTGGGGGCCCAAAGCAGATCATGAGGAAGCAATCCATCCTCAATGGCCCTCAGGCCTGCCATTGCCTGCCTATCAACAGTACAGAAGAGTTCTGTCATCAGAAAACTTCTCCCATGCAACCTCTTACTCATTCCTGTAAGTTACACAGCCACTCTAGTATTGCTTATCCTCATAGAAAAAATACAGGTTTGCATCTTTTGAATGTTAATAGATCATTCATACACTAAATAAAAATTTGAGTCTGCCTTTTTATCCCTTAAAAATATGGACTTAAGATTTATTTGTGCTGTTGTATGAATCCATCAGTAGTTACTTAATTTGGGACTTTATTACTATTTTGAGACAATTACAGATTGACATGCATTTTTTAAAAATATTATAGAGAAATCCTGTTAACACTGTCTTAGGGTTTCCATGGCTGTGAAGATCCGTGACCACGGCAACTCTTATGAATGAAAATATGTACTTGAGGGTGGCTGGCTTACAGTTTCAGAGGTTCAGTCCATTATGATCATGATGGGGAACATGGCAGCGTGCAGACAGTGTTACTCTTGCAGGCCAACAGGAAGCTGACGTACAGTCACACTGAGTGAAGTTTGAGAAAAAAGAGATCTCAAAGTCCAGCTCCACACTGACACAATTACTCCAACAAGGCCACATTTCTAAATAGTGTCACTTCCTATGAGCTCATGGGGCCCAAATACATTCAAGCTACCACACGCACACACTTCATCCACTTTTCATCAATAATGGCTTACCTCAGACCTGGATAGTGCAATATCAATGTATTGACAGAGATTCAGTCAGCATCTGATTTCATTTTATCCATTAAGGACTCCTCATCTTGTTCCTGTATTGTTATATAAACTTTCTCATTTCCTCATTTTATCTTTTATACCACTTTATCAATATTTTGTGCTCTATTCTATATTTTTTCTTATTTTATATGTTTAATATTGACAGTAATTGTAGATTCAGCAGTGGTGGCCTATGAACCAGAGTTAGGCTACTTGCTGACAGTATTATGAGCCATGCGGGGCAATAAAGGCATTGAATATTAGGAATGGGGTTCTCTGACACCAGAAGTCATGATACTTATCTATCCATGAGTTGTACATGACTTATCAGTCATGGGAGAGCATGTACTGAACTCCATGGTAGATAAATCCCCAAAGACAGACAGTTTTCTAACAGAAATATACAAAGGAAGAAGGCAATAATAAAATGGGCTAGCTTTTAAAATACCTTCTATAATGTAGGGATAGAGGGTCTTTATGCTTATTTTTATATCATGAATAAACATATTTTGGAATTATTATTTAGAAATGAACATCAGTATGTTCTATACTCATGACTTCTCTTAGAATTTCTGACATTTCCCCAAACAACTTTCCTTGACATTCTATAAACAATGACATATAGAGTCCTAATAGTTTTCTCTTGTCAAGATAGTTTATATAACTTTTGACTTCTGTAATATTTGTCATTTCTGAATTTCAGCACAGACCTGAGGACCTTTCATTTAGAATACAAGAGGCTTTTCACTTGCTGTCTCCATTTTTGAATGTAAATAATTTGAACCGGATTGCCATTTGCTGAGACTCAAAATTGCCCTCACATCATTTCAGGTAATAATAGTATTTGAGAAAAGCTTGAAAATAATTTGTGCTGTTACTGCTGCTGCTGTTGGTGCATGTATGTGTGCTTGTGTGTGAGCATGTGTGCATGTGCATGCTCATGCCTGTTCATGTGTGTGTATGCTTATACATAGGCAGAAATGCACATATGTAGAGGCCTGGGTTCCATTTCTTAGCCTCTAAATAATTTCTCTGAATAGCATTTTGCTGTTATTTTACCACATTGTAGAGCTTAGAATTCTTTTTGCCGCCATATTGTATCTGATAGTGTGTGACAATCAATAGAGCAAACATTGATAAATCATCAGTGGCAAGTTCTTGGACCCTTTTTCCCCTTAAGACTTCAGCATGCTTTATTTTACTTTGTTTCTAAGATGAGAAGTTAACTCCCCAAAAGGTTAGATCATTGACAATGAATCTAGGTATTTACAACCCTCTTTCTGCCTATGAATCATATCTATGCTCAGTTACATTCCCTTCTCTTAGTGGGAAGCCTTATATTACTCGGAGAAATGTAACTGAGAATGCATGCATCACAGGGCTGAAATGTAGAGCTTGGGTTGGGTTTGAAGTGTGAGAATATTAGATAGTGTCTGCAACCTAGGCTCTGAACTTTGCCTCTGCAAGATTTCTCTTCTGAAATCAAGAATAAGTGCCTTGAGATATTTGAGTTCTAGATGAGTGGATTCCTGGATTTTAGAATTTGGGAGAAAGGCTTACATAAAAGCAGAATACAACTTTCACTTTAGTTTGTAGGTTTAGTTTTTGCTTGGACATCTGTGTACAGTTTTGAAGCTACATATATGATAACCATTATCAAATAAAATATATGATGTTGAAATAGCAGTAAGATTTTATTGTCATGAGTATTAATAGCTAAGTGCTGAGTCATAGAATGAGTCTTGTCTTACTCAATTAGAGTTTGGGATATCTGTACAAGATCATGATTACATATACATACATAAAACCAAGCAATTATAAATGACTGGTATATATGTATACATGCTACAATCAGGGACATGCTATTAACAATTATCCCAATAGCTAGACATGAAACTATTTTTTGTTCCATGGTCAGTACATTAATGTTTATTTCTTATTGTATCCTTGAGACATTTTGATATTGAAACTGTTAAAAAAATAAAATGAAAATGTCTGAAGTATTGGGATAGAAAAATGTGTATGTTTCTGTCAAATTATAGTTATCTAAAACATTTTGGAAATAAATAAATGGAATTTAGTTAGTGTGCTGTTTAGTTTTTTCAGCTTGACATAAACTGAGTGATTTGGGAAGATAAAACTTTAATTGAGAAATTGCCAGCATAAGATTGGCCACTAGGCAAGTCTGTGAGGGTACTTTTTTGATTGATGGTTAATGTAGGATATCACTGATGGTGGTGCAGCCGTGGGCAGTGATCCTGAGCTACATAAGAATGCAGGTTGAGCAAGCCACTGGGAGAAACACCGTCTGCAGAGATCCTCCCATGTTTTTCCTTCAGTTTCTGGTTCAAAGTTCCTGCCTTGAGCTCCTGTCTTGACTTTTCTAATAGACTACAAGTGTAAAGCTGAAATAAACCCTTTGTTCCACAAGTTGCATTTGGTCATGATGTTTATTTACCACATCAGAAAGAAAAGTGCACAGCTGGGCACTTGTACTGGTTGACAAAATTAAAATTTTCAACTTTGAAAATCAAGTGTGAGGTATTACTTTTCTGTGGTTCAGAGAGCAGTTTATAAAAAGTAAACAGAGTCAATATCTACACCAAATTCTTGGGTAGGACCCCTCACATCACAGAGCACAATATCTTTAGTAATCTCATCCCCATGTGTTTGATATTCAAAGACAGTTTTTCCCTTCCCCTGTGTAACTATACTCCAGAACTGTGTAAGTCAATTTACTATTTCCTTTGTGATGAATTTACCTTTATTTGACCTCATCAGCCTCAGGGCTTTCTTTATATCTTACCGGCCTCATCCTTACAGGCATTGCTATTTTTGTAGTCATCTGTGATGTTCTGGTAGGCCCAGCTGGAAAGAGATTGGAGGTGTATAAACTGTTTATGGAGGACATCTTAGGAAGGTCAGGCTCAGTATAGCTAAACAGAAAACCTCCACTCATGCACTCTTCAAAGTAAATATATTTCTTTGCAGCACTAGGATCTGTCCACCAGTTCTTACCTTTGAGACATAGGACAGACACATGTGTTTCTTCCGTTTTCCTATTACAGAATACCTTTGGGGCAACCATCTTGCAGCCTTGTTTATTTATGATCAACCCAATATTCTCTACTCTAGAAGTTGAGATGGCAGTATTTTACATCTCTGCAATTCTAATCAAGGTTTTAATGAGAGTGATCAAGGCTAACGAGGCTTTCTATTTGTCCATTAACACACCTGAGTAGAGACTTGACCTCTTCAGTGTTGATTTTGTAATTCACTGGTTCATTTCCATATTGTGGTAGAAAACCACCACACAGACTAGGAGCACTCTAGGAATCAGAAGGACCTGGAGCACTAGAAAGACCAACGGGACAGTTTTCCTCTATCACCATTCTCTATGGCTCGTTTAACATGATAAGGTGAGCCTGGATAACCAGGAGGCAGCCAGGGAAGCCATCTTCACCAACATCACATCTCGTTCTGGCAGACCATCTGATCCAGGGTTTCCATCCCTCCCAGATTAACCAGTAGCAGTAGCCAGACCAGAAAGAGGCTGGGGTTCAGGAGCACCACATTTCCTATTGTGGATACTCCTCATTTTTTATTTTTATCTCAGATACCCAGAAGACCCAGAGTTTCCCCAGGTCCTGGCATGCCTGGTCATCCTGTAAAACTTTATGTTCCAGTCACCCCTGTAATCCCAAGTCAGCTTGTAAATTCTGCAGGGACCTTAGAATTAAGTGTTCCCTTCTCTCAGTGTTACCTTTTGGTCCAGCTTCTTCAAGATTGCCAAGTAAAACATGATTACCTTAAGAACTTGTGTTAGTTTTCTACTTGGAGCATCACTGTTACCCAGATGTCCTGGGTTACCACTATTTCCCCAAGGATCTGAACTGTGTCCATCTGGAAAGTCAGCAGTACTTGGGCTACCAGGACCATTGTATTCACCCTTGGCCTCTTGGGGACCAGGAGGAACAGCTGCATAAGACTTCCAGGGGTTATACAATGCTAGGTGAACCTCCTTTCTCGTCTTTACTAGGAACACTTTTTTTTCCTTTAGCAATCAGGCCTTTCATTCTGCCTGGGAGCATCAGGGAGACCAGCAGCCCCTGGATGTGGAGAGCTGCGTGTAGCCATGTCTCCACCTTCCCGATGGTGAGCGCTCTCTGTGGTAAACAACTCCACATATGGCTAAGGCTGAGGATCTGGCTTGCTTCCGAGTACCTGGACCTATGAGTAGTGCCTACGTGGTGTACTGGGGTTGGATGTCCAGAGGCTATTTAGGCTGCAGGGCGGGTTTCCCCGTGGGCAGAAGGAGAAGGAATGAGCGAGAACATTTAGCAAGTCAGTCAGTCCCAGTCATAAGTAAGTAAGTAAGTCAGAAGTCAGAATTCAAGGTTCCTGAATAAAACTGCTGAAAGAAGAGCCTGGGTGTCGCATTTTCCTTGCGGAATGAGGTGGCGCGCAACACCTGGAGACCCATGTTTATCTCTGTTAGCAGAACCACATTAAAGTCCAGCTGTACTAGAAGTCCAGGTCCAAAATCCTTCTGATCTCCAGGTTGACCAGCTGGGCTGGTTGGGGGCAGTAGTAGGACCTCTTGGATCACCTTTCCTTGGAGCATATTCAGAACCAGTATCACTGGGTTTACTCTACTTCATTATGAACCAGAGCTTCCAGGACATGATCTCTTGGCATCCCTTAGACCAGGAGTTCAAGAATCTCAATGTATCCCACCAGACTAGAAGGGCTATTTTCTCTCTGGGGTCAGAATTACCAGATCTATTTCAGCTTGGCTCCTTGCCCATCCAAGAGTCTATATTCACTGGGGCACCAGAGTTACCATTTCTTCAGGAATTCTAGGGACCAATCTCTGCCTGTGAACTTAATTTACCAGGTTTTCCATTTTCTCCTGGAGGACCACTGGTTTCAGGCTTGCTTTATAATCCTTGTAGTCAAAAGATCCCTAATTGCTAGACGGGACTGTAAGGCCAAGGGGGAGATACAGTTTCTTTTTTTTAATTTTTTGGGGGTGGGTTGGAGGAAAGGAAAGGGTTTATTGGCTTATATTTCCACATTGTAGTCATCGCTAAAGAAATTCAGGACAGAAACTCAAACAGGTCAGGAACCTGAAGGCAGAAGCTGATACAGGGGCCAGGGAAGGATGCTTCTTATTGTCTTGCTCCCTCTGTCTTGCTCAGCCTGCTGCTTTCTTTCTTTCTTTCTTCCTTCCTTCCTTTCTTTCTTTCTTTCCTTCCTTTTTTCTTTCTTTCTTTTTTTAAATTTAATTAATGTTTTTTTATTTATTTTACCTACTGACCACAGTTTTCTCTCCTCCTGTTTCATTACTTTACTTCCCATCTACCCCCTTCCCCATCCTGTTCTCCTTCATCTCCACCCAGAAAGGGACAGGCCTCCCATAGGCTTGAACAAAGCATGACATATCAAACCGAGGCAGAACTGAGCAATTCCCCTTTCATCAAGGCTGGGAGAGGTAATCCAGCATGGGGAACAGATTCCCCAAAGTCAGCTAAGCACCAGGGACAGGTCCTGATCTCACTGCTAGGAGCCTTACTAGGAGACCAAACTACATAATTGTCACATACTTGCAGAGGTCCTAGCTGAGTCTCATGCAGGCTTCCTAACTGTTGGTCTAGAGTTCAGGTGCTCCCACAAGCTCAGGTCAGCTGTCCGTGGGTTCTACATCATGACATTGAGCCCCCCTGGTTCCTACAATCCCTCCTTCCTTTCTTCACCAGGACTCTCTGAGCTCAGCCCAGTGCTTGGCTGTGGATCTCTGTACCTGTTTCCATCAATTACTGGATAAAGGCTTTCTGATGACAATAACGGTAGTCACCAATCTGATTATAATAGATAGTCAGTTCAAGCACCCTCTGCACTGTTACTAGGAGTCTTGGCTGGGTCATCTTTGTAGACTCTTGGGAGTTTCTCTGGCACCAGGTTTCTTTCTAACTCTGAAGTGAGCCCCCTCCCACTCCTCACCCCCCATCGAGATGTCTCTTTTATTACTCTCTCCCTTCTGAGATACAGTTTCACTGTTCTGTTGCAAAAGGTTTCTGGCCCGAACTTTCTGGTCTAGACCAGAGGTTTGTACCTGCTCTCAGCCCCAGCCCAAATAATCACACAGGTGCTTGTATTATTTTTATGCTGATTGACCTAGGGTTCAGAAATATTGCTAGCTAACTCTTTACTCTTAAACTAACCCATCTTGTTCAGCCATGCAACTCGATACCTTTTCTCAGAGCAGCATTTCAACTTCTTTCCTTTGCATCTATCTCTGTTGCATCCCTGTGACATCTGTCTGCTTGTCTGCTCTGCTCTCAGATTTTCCCAGTCTGGTAGCTCCACCCATACTTTCTGTCTATCTTTGGCCAATCAGCTTTTATTAAACCCATAAGTGGGACAAATATTTACATGACAGGAAACAGGAACAACATAACATAATCCCACTACACTGATCTTTCTAAAGGACCCAGAAGGCCAGTTTATCCAGGTGACCTCTCCATGCTTGGAAGGTTTGCCATCTTTAAAGCTTTCACATTTGCATTTCTTTACCCTGTGGTGAGATCTGCTTCTGGGCAGAGACTCTGAAGACTGACTAATAATATCTGGCATGCAGTAGAATCTCTAAGAGTACTGTAATGTACATCAACAGGCATTGTGAGGCAGTAGCAGAGCCACAAGCATAGGAACAACCAGCAGGAATGGAGTGTTCATGTTGGGAGCTAGAGGATGTGGTCCAGCCTAGCTCTCCTACCCAGTTCTGGCCAGGAACTAGGGTGGACTGAAACATATGTGTCTCCCTTTTAGACTCCCATAACCTTGAACAACAGATCATGTAGCAAATTGGTGCCCTACAGTTCAAATGTGTTACCGTTGTTGATATGCCATGGTATATCAAGTGTCTGCAGTATGTCTGGCCCCACAGAAATTAAACACTTACGTATCATTCCTCTCTTGATGTTGAACCCATCTCTCAGTATGGGACATTTTGCTTTCTGGCTGTGACCATCACCAGGAGCCATTCTTTCATTTGTATTTGCTTTTTAACATTGTTTTTGAGATTGTAAAATGATCCTTGGGAAGCATCATTTAGACAGATGGATCAGGCTTCCAGGTTCTAGAATTCTGAGGAGCCTGAGAACATTTTGCCAGGCAGACCAAGGAAACATAAAGAATTCCATTGTTGATTTTTAAAAATGTCTTTTATATACTTTGTATAACTGTATTTGCATTAAGATTTTAATTTTGTTGTTTTTTTTTTTAAACAGTTAAGAAACACCTTTCATCTATCAGAGAGTCATTCCCACACCCCAGTGGAAACCTGAAACCAGGATTATTCCTAGCCCCATGTATACTAGGTTATAATGAATTTTACTTAAGAATTAAGCAGTAATAGATTAACAATAATCACTAACTAATAATAAAATACAAAAAATTTAATAATATGTTGTAACAAAAGTTTGGCTTACGAGCCAAGGTTAAGTAAAATGCTGGAGAGAATGGAGAGATGGCTCAGCAGTGAAGAGCAATAGCTATTCTTCCGGAGGACCTGGGTTTGATTACTAGCATGCACAGCATGTAGTCTTCTGGACTTCTTGAGCACTGGACATACACAGGGAAAGCACCCATATGTATAAAATAAGTTAATAAAAATTTAAAAAGAAAAATTAGAACATAATCAATGTGATACAGTCAATCCAACCACTGAAAAAGCTATTGAATGATGGTGAAGAGGCAACACATACAGAGTGGATGCATTGTACAGAAGGATAATTCATAAGTTTGCCAAACTGGTGTGAGGCATTGTGAAATTCTCCTACACTGCTCAAATGGCATATAATTTAAAACTCATGAGTTATATGTTTCTAAAATTTTTCATTTAATATTTTCAGATAAGGATTGCCTGCAGGTTACTGACATCTTTAAAAGAGAAAGATTCCTTACTGTTGCTAAGTAAGGAATGTTGTACTTCAATAAACAGGCTTGTGGCTACATCTGAGCTATATTTGAAAACACCTTTTAGGAGTGATTTCTAGAAATAATATTGCATTAGGTAGCATTTGCTTTTATTGTCATCTCTATCTCCATCTCCTGGTTCATCTTTTCAGGGTGCTGTGTTAACTACAATAGCTCTCAGGACTATGGGTGTAAACTGCTTCACCCTCCCCTCATCATTTTGACCAATAACACTTATTTTAATTGAGTTTTCTGAAAACAAAATGTATGATTAAATGTGCAATTAAATCTCTTTGCATTTTGGGTCTTTTTGTCAAAGTGACCAAACATCTGAGGCCAGCAAGTTCAGAGAATGGAAGGTTTACTTCAGCTTATGGTTTCAGAATTTACAGTCCATGGTTAGTTATGTGACTGCACTAGGCACTAGACTGTACAGCCATCATAGTGGGGAGTGTATTGGTAGCCAAGGAGAGAGAGAGGGAGAGAGAAGGAGAGAGAGAGAGAGAGAGAGAGAGAGAGAGAGAGAGAGAGAGAGAGAGAGAGAGAGAGAGAGAATTAGTCATTGTCCAAATATCCTCTTTATGAACTTCACCCGTACGGTCCAATTTCCTTCTACTAAGTTGAGGCTCCTTCACAAAAGTAAATACTCACAATACTTGCAATTTATCTAAGGAAAATTGGTTTAACTAAATTACCAAAGTCTACTTGGTTTAAATATTAGGGGCACAAAAATAAGTATGAGGATGTCAACTCCAGAATGATTTGTGTGTTTCTTGAAGTTGTTTAATCAGAATTGAGCCTGTTTCCTCGGTAACAAATATCTTGAGCAAACAGCGTTGCATGGTGGTGGGTCTGGTTTTGATATCAGCTTTTATTTGTATATTTATTGAGAACTGTCCCCATTTTTTAAAGTGTTTCTTCAGTGGTCCTTTCTTAAGTACACAGAGCATTGTGGACATTGAGATTTGCTTGCTATCCATTTTGTCCTTTCAACAAGAAGATCATTTTATCTCTGTCTCAATCACACAGGCTATCTTAGGAAGTTCCACTGGCTTCCAATAGTGATGTTATCATGGGACAAAGTCTTTAACACGTGTCCCTTCGTGAGACAGCAAGCTGACCCCAAGCACCACTTAACAATGATTTTGGTTCCTGTGATGATCAATTTTAATTGTCAACTTGGTAGAACCTAGAGTCATCAGAAAAGATAAACTCAATGAAAATTGTTTACATTGAGTTGGCCTGTGGATGTATGTATGGGGGTTTGTTAGTCCCTAAAGCCACACTGTCCTCTGAGTTCTGATGTCAGGCCCCATTTAAAGAATTCCTGCCTCTGAATATCTCTCTTCCTTTGTTCTCCTTTTAGGAGTTCTCATTTCTATCCCTCGATTCCTCTCTCTCTCTCTCTCTCTCTCTCTCTCTCTCTCTCTCTCTCTCTCTCTGTGTGTGTGTCTCCTTCCCTCCTGTTTCTCTGTTAATCAATCCATATCCCCTTTAATAAAATCCTTTTACATAGAAACAGCTTCTAAGTGTCTCTTACTACCTGCCCCTGCCTCATCTCCATCCCCCATGAGGCTTCGGTCTTCATAGAAATTTACCGCCAATTAACTGGCATTTTGTATTTATACCAAGCCAAATCCTCATAAAATCTAACAGGGTTGTCTTAAATAACTGATGTAAGAAAACCTAGCCTACTGTGAGTAACTCCATTACTCCACAGGCCGGGGATCCTGACCTGTATAAGAGTAGATAAATGGAATTGAATATAAGCGAACAACCAAAGGAGCAAGCATGATTCAGCTTACATTGGGTGGCACCATTCCCTAGGCAGGGATCATTCAGAATTGGATAAGAGTAGAGAAATGAAGCTGAGTGCAAGCCAGCAAGCATCCCAGGGGACACACATACTTCAGATGCTGTCTGCTGCTCTTCACTAAGGATGTGATGTGACCTACTACTCTCTCAAGTACCTTCTGTTGGTTTTCTGTGTGTGATTAAAATCTCAACACTGGGAATATCAAACTAGAGTTTATTAACAGGGAAGCAGGGATGCTGGAGAAGCAGAAGAGAAAGAGAAAGAATCTTGCAGGAGCACTTTCTTTAAGAGGGCAGGTGGGCCTATGTTTGCATAGCTGCACCCAGGGGTGTGGCAGCAGCTCCACTCCATCCCAGGTGAATGCTAGCCTTGGGAATGCTTACACCTTCCTTGACTTCCCAGCTGGAATAGACTGTAGCCTTGAATTGTGAGCTGAATAAACTCGTGAGCTGTTTTTTTGTCAGGGTGATTTTTAATCATAGCAACAGAAATGGAACAGGACAGCTTCTTTCTTCTGCAGTTTAAGTAATAGCAAAGACTTCTATGCAAAGGATTAGAGGCCTTTGCCAGAAATTTCTGCCACCATTTATGCAATTCTGCTTAATGTATTTATGTGTTTGGAATTCATCTTGGCAACAGTGTGAAACATGAACCTAATTTTATTATTTTCCTTATAGATATTCATTTAGCCAAATATGATTACTTGAAAGGTAGGCTTTACCTATTTAATTAAGATATTGTCTCTGCCACACACTACATTTCCATTCTACATGCATTCTACAATAAGATTATTCTATTCTCTACGTATTCCCTTCTGTATTAATACCTTTACCGCAATGATGATACTTGTAACATATTTTTATGTATCCTAATTATTTTTACACAGTTCAAGAAGAGAATTGCTTTCTCCATCTCCTAGAATTGCTTGGTTTGCTGCAGTTCACTGCCCTCTTTACCCTTAAAACCACTGGTGACCAGTGACTCATATGTCATATTATACAGATACTTCTGCTGTTTCTATATGCATGCATCTAGTTCATCTTATGTGTAAATGTTTTCCTATATGTATGTCTATGTACAAAAGTGTGTGTAGTGTCCCCTGGAAACCAGAAAAGGGTATTGGACACTCTTCAACTGGAATTACAGTTGTGAGCTGCCATGTCAGGGATTGGAACCAAACTCAGGTCCTCTGCAAGAACATTTAATGCTCTTAACCACCAAGTCATCTTTTCAGTTTCCATTTCTACATTTAAAAGACCATGACAATTGCATGGCTCTACCCAAACTTTCAAGATAATCTATTGTTAGTTTAGATGGTAGCAAACTTAATTCTACTTGCAACATTAATTGTGTTTCATCTGTTTATCATATGCCTGAAGATTTAAAGGATAAAGCAATCATCAAGTCTGGCCGACTTCTTTTGACATTCATTATGCCAAACTGCATCCAGTGTACACTTTTATATAAGAACCAGAGGGGCTGGACAGATAGTTCAGTGGTTAGGAATGCTTACTGTTCTTAGCACCACATGGTGGATCACTACCATCTTTAATTCTAGTTCCAGGAGATCTGACACTCTCTTTTGGCTTCTGTGTGCACCAGGCACACAAGTGGTGTACATACGTATGTGTAAGTAAAACATCAATACACATGAAATAATTTTAAAAACCCAGTAGATCTTTCTAAAATTTTTTTAAGTCTATAGGACATCAGAGGCCCCCCCCCTGGTTACTCTCCCTTTAAATCTTCTATATGGAAATCTTTCTCTATGAAGACAATACTTTTGTGTCAATCATTTGCTCTGAGAAGAAACCCAGAAGTCACTAAGTTTACGCTGAACAAGACCACTCATCAAAGACTAAGGTGAGGAAGACATACACTAACTGATGGCTTGATGAGGACTGAGAGGGTGAAACTTATACACTGCTGCCCCCTACAGGATGAAGCTAAAGATAGCCACCGACTCTGAAAGGGCAGAGAACGCCAACTGGAACTCAAAGGATTGCACACTAAACACTCTTAACAATGGAGCCACCTCTCCAGCCCCCAAAGGACAGTTCAATATATGCAAACAGTGTGTATCTATTGGATGACAGTAATCTGCATAGGCCTTGCCTACAGTATTTGCAGTTTCTTTGTACTGATTAAACAAGAACTCTCAGATTTTGAAATATTTGAATTTTGATAGGGTCAAGCTAGCTCAAGCTGGCATTGCACTCATTGTATGGTAGAGAAAGATGAACCCACTCTTCCCATCCTGCTGCAACCACACAGGCACAGGATAGCAGGCACCATTCGTATTACTACCCACAGTGGCCTTGCTGTGCTTATCACTGTACCCCATCACTACTGACCAACCCCAGCCTTCACCTGCTGGGGCACCAGCCGCAGACCCCAGATCTCATTCCTCCTTTAAAACTTCACCTCTGTACTCACTGGACAATTTCTCTCTTCTTTTAGCACCCACCATCCTCCAACTGATAAAGGGTTTTCTTTTTGTTTAGTTATCTGTGACCCACTTTGAAAATGCATTTTATTTTCAAATTTTATTTTTTGAGAATTTTTTTTATTTATTATTTTTTTATTCTTTGAGAATTTCATAAATACATAAAAGTATTTCAAGCATGTTCACCTCAACTCCCCCTAACAAATCTTTTCAGTTTGACCCTTCATATAGCAACATCAACTTCATGTCTTAACAACAACAGAAAAATCCTAATGCATTTATTGCTGTCCACATACCTTGGTGTGAGGCCATCCACTGGGGCACACAAGCCCTTAAGAAAACTGACCCTCCCTTATCCCACAATCATCAAATAAATGCCAATTGCTTCCCAGCTAGGGGTGGGGCCTCTTGAGTCCTTCCCCAACTTTTGTTGGAATGTTGCCAGGCTTGAATTGGCTCAGATAAGCGCGGCTGCTCTGAGGCCATGCTGTTCAGAAGACATTGCTTTGCCCTGTGCCCTTCCCTCTGGATCCTCATTTCCACACTGTTCTCTGAGTCCTGTGGATGGGGAGTGTGACATAGATGCCCATTTAGGACATTACACAGGACACGTAAGAACTCTTCCACTGAGCTAACATCCCTAGTTTTTCTTCTTTCATTTTACCTAGTTGAGAACATTTCTCGGGGCCTTCTGGGAGGTGGATTGTAAATCATAAACTCGCAGTCCATACTGCAAGGAGCTGCTTGTTTTCCAAGTGTGGTAGACCTTATTTTAGGGCGACCTCTTGCAATGTGTTAACTGAAGGTTAGTCTGGGAGAGAATGCGAAACTCAGAGTGGGACAGCTTTCCTTAAAGAGAGAAATGGTTGGGATTCTCAAGATTAACCACTAGATGGCAGGAAAAAACCATGAACCTGCCTCAACGCCCCACCCCCATTTCTTTTGAGTATTTAAGGCTATCAGTCCAGAGAATACAGAGGACAAAGGACCGTGATGCCAGCCCCCGTCCCCCATCTCCCCCCCCCGTGAAAACACTGCTATTTTGATCTTTAGAGTTAATCCGAACTATTTACTTATAGAAATCCATTAGAAGGCAGTAACCCAATTCGAGAAGTATTTTCTAAGAGATCAACTGGCTGTTAGGTTTCTCATGTGTTTTGATGTGTCATTATTTCATGCCTTTCATCATTATTTTATATTTCCTGCTAGAATTTTCTGTAGACATTATTTGACAACTCAAAGTGACGGATCTCTAACTGCCATGGTTGGAGTATGGAATAGCTTTAGAGAATCAAGTTCGCCAGACTCCACAGTCCAGTCAGTGGGGGGCAGCCGGGTACTTCTGTCAGCAGCAGATGCTATTGGCTGAGAAAAGGCACCAGGAATTGTGCTCAGCGTTTTATGTAGGAGAGTTTTTCTAACTATTCAATAAGTATGTGTTACATGATACATAATGAATTCCCCCCCCCCCCCAGGAAAGTACAGCATGACCAGAGAGTTCAAGGAATTTTCTCAAGGTCACTTTTTCGAAAAGTACATGAGTATTTTCTTTCAATTTATGTCTGCCACATAGAATTAATGGTGCTGGGCTTGTTGTCACCGATGTTGGGGCTTTAAGAATCCATGTGAAAACATCTTGCTCTCTTGACCCAGGAATGCATCTCATTACTGGTTCACTGCAAGGAGTGCATTAGGAAATGGTTTAAGTTTTGCTTCCTCCAGTCAGGATGACTGCTAAACTAATCCCTAGGGAACTACTGTGATAATAGGTAAGCCAATGTGAGCAGAATATTTTGAGCCAGGGCTGCCCTGCTTGCTCCAGTTACATGACCATCTTTAGTGTGATGGATGGAGTAGAGATGCCACACATCCTTTCTGCCGGCCCTGTGAGACCAGCTTTTAACCCCTGCCTCATACATATGAAAGGTACAGTTCTTTTCTTCACGGTCTTCAGTGTCTCTGATGGCCAAGACATCGTGCTCTAATTCAGCACCCTGAGGACGCAGAGCCTTGTCCGTCTATTGCCTAGCAAAGAGCCCGCTTCTCACCGCTCCATTTCTAGAACAAATAGGATTCTTAGACAAAAGGAGGGGAAGCCTGTTTTAGGTGGCTCTGAAGTGTGCCTCCTGACAGACAGGGTGGAGAATGTCTGAACCCCAGGAGGCTGGACTCCATTCCTGAGCTGCCAGGACACAGGAAGCCCTTCTTTTGGCTCTTCACACCCCATCCTGCCTCTCCATATGTTTTCATTACACTTGTCTCTGCTGCCAGAGTTTCCTGCTTGTTAGTAAATGTCCTGGCCACCAACAGTTACACCAATTCCTCCCTTGTTTGTTCTGTGCCGGGAGGGAAAGCTGACTGGGCCGATGCTGGCACACTCTTCACTGTTATGCAAGGACCTAAATATTTCTTTGTCTCAGGGTGCAGCCAACTTCAGAGGCTCATGGTTTTGTTTTCTCATTGTAATGGGGCTGCTCTTGCTCACTTTTAGATAAGGCTGTGTCAGCTCTCCCACTATACCCTGTTAATTTAAAGGACTTTGCAAGTCTGCTATGATTCAGTCCCAGAATTGGGAAAAAAAAATCTGTGTCTTTGAGATAGAAGAGTGCTTTTATTTTTTTCTGTTTTCTTTTTAACTCTCGTTTCCTTACATACCCCAACCTCTGACAATTCGATTTTTCCAGGTGTCACATAGCTCTTTGACAGCGAGGAGCCTGCTTCAGTTGCGTCTAATGAACATTATTTCCAGCTGCTCACATTTGAGATTTTTCACTGTCTTTATTTGTAGGCGCGATCAAGAGCATACATTTTGGAAGTGAACCTGAACACCAATGATGGTCCTTCTAACCAGGATCTCTGTCCTGCAGGGGGCTCACAATCATTTCCCCAAAGGAGCAGTAGACCCTCAAGTGCCATCTACAAGTGTTGGGACCCCAGCTCTGGGCCTTTCCTTCCCTTTTCTGCATGCCATTGGATGTGCAGAGAGCGATCTAAGCCATATGACTCCTTTTTGGGGTCTGGGGAAATGCACAAGAAACCAATCAGCTAGAACCAGAGCCAGGTTCCTAGAGGGCTCTGATATAAAAATGATAAAAAGATAAATTATTAAATCTAATTTAAGTCCCCAAACAACTGTTAATCTCAAAATATTTTACATTAATATAAAAAATGTTTTACATTAATATAAATTTTAGTTTACAAATTTAAAGTCAGCTTTGTTATTTCTACTCTTGTTAAAGATCTTATATTTATATAACTCATTTAAAATTATAATATATACTTAAAATACAAATTGTCATCTATGATAACTAAACTTGTAGTCATACTAATTTTTTTTAAATATACAAAGATATCTTTCAGTTAAATAATCTTCAAACACTTCAGAGTCCTACAAAATATAACATTTAAGGTATTTTAAAAACTTTAACTTTTCTAGACAGTAAGACGAGTCTGCTACTGACAACACAAATCTACTTAAAGAAATAGACATTAAAAAAACTCCTTGTAAAATTTACTTTCACTGTGACAAAAGGTAGCCATTAGACAAAAAAATTGTTCTTGCCTCAACTGTCTGACAATATGCTATATAAACTAAATATGCAAGACCCATAAAAATGTGACCTCTGAACTGTGACAAAACAAGCCAAGATAGTCCTTCAGGTTCCTGCTTTACAGAAAAAAATTGCCAGACATCCTTCAACACATACACATGCACACAAGACTGACAAACTATGCCAAAACAGACAAAACTGTTCTTCAAGTTTCCTGCTTTACTAAAAAATATGTCAAAGACTCTAGGCCTATAGGCTAAAAATAACT
Organism: Sigmodon hispidus; assembly: GCA_004025045.1. Classification (NCBI taxonomy): domain Eukaryota; kingdom Metazoa; phylum Chordata; class Mammalia; order Rodentia; family Cricetidae; genus Sigmodon; species Sigmodon hispidus. The sequence goes on from PVIH01006008.1 coordinate 41,006, forward strand.
TTAAGTGATTGTTTAGATAGGCAAATGTCATCTCTGTCATTTCTAGATTTTTAAAGTTGCTTATACTTCCTATTTACTCAAATAATATTATATTCTTCTATAGTCTTTAATATAGTTAAAGATAAAATAATTAAAATAATTAAATTATATAGTTAAGATTAAATAATTACAATGATAGTTTCCTTAGTTATAATAAAAAATAAATGAACTATAAAACTTTAGGCTCATGAAAATAAGATAAAAGATCCAATATTTTCTTAAATTTTACTAAATACAAAGACTAAAAATTATAACTATAATTCTTACTTGATAGCTGTTTTGTTATATATAATTTTACTTTGTTAAAATTAAAACCTTTCTTTTTGATTACAGAAAATGGGAAGTGATGTGAGATGACTTTGTGTATGCTATTAATAGCATTGGATAATGAAAAAATTGGTTTGGCCTATGGCAGAGCAGCTTAGAAGCAGGCAGGAAATCCAAGCAAAGACCCAAAGGAAGGAGGGCAGAGTCAAGAGAGACATGATGGAGCCACCAAAAAAAGCAATATATAATAAAATACACATAAGCCACAGGAAATCATGACAAAAGAAATTAATAAAAATGTTAAGTTAAAATACAAAAACTAAAGAGACTCTATATGAGCAAGGGGATTTGGCTTTTGAGGAAAATTCCCACAGTGATGGCCAGCTGGAGCTCTGGGGAGCTCACTGAATTAAGAACAGCCACTGGGGAACCTTCAAGAAAAGTAACTAGCCCTCCAAGGATAGGCAACTGTTCACTAATGTGGGCAATATGTGGAACCTTGAGGGGAGGGATCAGACTGTGTTTCTATGTGTGGACCAGCACCTTGGAGCCCATTCCCTCCAGGGAAACACCTAACCCAGTCTTGACATTAGGATGAGGAAATTAGACCAGCCTGGAGTGGATGCTGAGCTGATTCACCTTGGGACTTCCTGCCCTTTTGGGGGAGGGGATGAGGGGATGGGGAGGAGGGAGGCTGAAGGCTGACTGGGATAGATTGGGATGGGGAAGAGAGAGAGAACAAGGGGGATACATGGGGAAAAAAGAAATTTATTTTATAAATAAATCAAAATAAATTTTAAAAATTACAAAGACTAATAATAAGCCTAAACAATATGCCAGACAACATATAATTAATATAAACATTTATATAATTATTTTAAACCAAACAAAACTACAAGTCCAAGCCTCAGGCTAGGCCAAGCCACAGATACTCACATGCACAAAAATCATTTAAACTACAAAATTAGCCAGGCTAAAAATTTCTTACAAATGTTCTTACAACATCTCTTCTGCCTCCTCCTGATCCCATTCTCATACCCTGATGAGTGTATATGGGGAGATGAGAGCAGGGATGGAGAAGTACTGTAGCTTGTCCCAACACGAAGCATCTGTGCCTTTGTCAGTTTTAATGATGCCTTGGTGCTTTGGGGGACAATCTATTTTGTTTCCTGAGTATTTATGCTAATTTAGAAAATGGGCTCAAAGAGTGGGAAAGATAATTTGACAAAGGAAGAAGGAGAAAAGAAGGAAGGGAGGGAGGAAGAAAGAAAGGAAGGGAGAGAATTGGGAGGGAGGGGTAAGGAGGAAGGCAGGCAGGTTTGGCAACTCACTAGTTTGGAAGAAAGATCATGAAACACTTCCTGTGCACCAAGAGGAGTCTACAAATACCTGGTCTTGCACATCCATTCTGGTCTTATTTTTAATAACTGTCAGCACAACACAACAAAAATCAATCAATTTCAGGTCAAATATAAGACATAAAACAAGAGTGTTCCCAGAGTGTACTGGAGGAAATCATCTTTAGGGCTTTGTGGGTGACAACTGGCTCTTTAATGGGAAACACCCACATGCTTACATTCAACATGTCAGCATTGTTCCAAGTGCACATCTCAATTTTCTGCACATATAGTTCACCGAGGTGAGAGTAATTCGCTACTCCTGACTTTCAGAAAACTCAGGATTACTTGTCTGACTGGCTTTATGAAGAATTTGAGTGTGTGGCAAGGAGAGCTACTTGTGTATAACACTTATATGATCAACACACCCACATTCACAATACACCCACATTGACACACACAGACATTCCCATACATACACATTGACACACACATACCCATTTACTGCCCCCTCGACAATCCTGTGACCAGGCTGAAGGGTGTGACATCTCTCATTTCAAGCTACAAGTTAACTGCAATGATATTTGTAGTTAAAATGAATAACTTCTTAAAAATTATTTTATTAATTGAATTTATTTATCCATTCATTCATTTATTTAACTCTGTGCTTGCATGCATGCACATGTGTGCATTCTTCTGTGATGTGTGTGGAAATCAGAGAACACCTTTAGAGGAGTCTTTTCTCTCCTTTTACCATGTGAGTTTTTAAGATCAAACCCAGTTATTGGGTTTGTAGGCAAGGCTTTTCCCCACCAAGCCATCTAGCCAGCCATCAAGCTTCTTTTAAAACAAAATGTTAGATATATTTAGATTAAGATTAACAAGTCTAATCCTTTACTCATGCCAGAGATTAAGCAAGCTCAATCCTTAGAACAGTCCTGCAAGGACTATGCAATTATGCTCATTCTTTTATAACTGAGAAAACTGACTGATAGAGAGTTGCAACATCCCTCTGAAAATGATAAGCTAGTGAATGGATGAGCCACAACTGCTGTCTAGGTAGACATATTCCATTTTAGACTATGTAACAAAAAGATAGTTGGTTCTAGCTGTTAATAGCACATACTGTCTACTGTGTCCCCGTGTGACAATCCTGGTTCCCCTTACCAGAACCTCAAGGCTTCTTTATATTGTTTCCTTTCAGTTGTTTTTTTGTGGATTATTTTCAAAGTAAATGGGGGACAGTGGGGTTGGATTCCCTTGGCTTTGTATTTTTGCCCTTCTGTTTTCTGGTGGCCCGTGTTAGTGGATATGGGACAATGTGCTTGATATTTAGGAGAGATGAACAATGATTCTTTTAGAAATAGTTGGAAATGCTCAGTAGTATCAGTTATAGAATTAGAATATCTGGAAAATAGCACCCAGACCCATATATAGTCTATTTTTACTACTTTAGGAAATACTTTACTATCTTTCATTCTGCCCTGTACCCAAATAATCGGCATCAGAGATGAAGACAATGCCAATGATAAAGACTGTCTTTCTCTTGTATAGGACATCATGTATTTTGATTTCCTTATATCCTAAGTGGTTATATAATGCAGCACATGCCTCTGCTTTAAGCCCCCCTTCCTCATTTGTATCATTGCTGTGATAAAACACCATAACCAAGAGAAATTTCTAGAAGGAAGGATTTATTTTGAGTTACTGTCCAACTCAGTGAACAGGAGGGATAAGAGTCCATCATGGTGGGAAACTAAATCAGCCAGCAGGAGGCATAGTGGCAGGCACAGGCAACCAACAGCTCATATTTTAGCCATAACATAAAGAAGAGCAAACTGAAAGTCAAGGGAGGCTTTGAATCTCAAAGCCTACTCCTAGTGACATATTTCCTCCATCAAGGCTGTACCACCTAAACTTCCCCCAACAGTGTCCCCACAAATGGAGGACCAACTATGCTATTGTCTGAGACTATGGGGACATCTCTTATCCAAAGGGCCACTTCCTGCATCCCTACCTCCATCTTCTTGTACTGCTGTTAGCACTAACTCATGCCACTGATGAGACAGGTCAGGAGCCTCTCTCACCCACAGGTGGTTCTATGAATTCTCTCAACTGATAACTTCGCTTTCAAGGGAATGATCAATACAGATCACAGGGCTGTCATAACTGAGGTTTTAGAAAATTCCAAATGAATACAATGATTTTTTTCTGTCTCTCATAGAATTTTTTTCCATAGAATTTTATTTACTGCAGAAGTAAGAGAAGTAATACTTTTGTAATGTTTATTTTAGTTTGACTGCCCACAATCGGCATCCCTCTCATATTCCCATCATCATTGACTGAAAATCCTCAAAGATGTCCCAACAACATGGTGGATACAACTGGACGCTAAACTGAATATGGTTCCAGTAAATTAGGAGAATGAAGCTGATGACAAGCTGGCAGGTGAGAATGATGCTCTCAAGTCTGACAATGTGATTCATCCTTGGGACCCACAGGTTGGAAGCAGAAAACTGACCTTTGCAAGTCATTCTCTGACAGCCACTTGAGTACCATGGCAGGTCCAGTGTAAACAATACATAAGTCTTTGGAAAACAAATAATAAATGTAAATAAATACATGCTTGGAAATACAGAAGAATTATGTTTAAGTTTTCACCAGTATCTACTCATGTGGGCTTCAGGAAGGCTCAATAGGTAGGGACACGTCATCATCCCTGATGACTTCAGTTCTGTCCCCAAGAAGGAAGTGCAGAAGGAAAGGACCACCTCCTAGGAGTTGTTTTCTGACTATCTTGCACACATGTATATGCACACATATATATGCACACATGTATGAACGCACATATTCAAATAAGCCAATGCAATTAAGAAATCATGTCTTACACAGATATTTCAGTAAGCATTATAGAGTGCATCCCACAGCATCCCATCTGATCAGGTTGGAATTGAAAGATTCTTGTTTGGCCGTGTTTGAAGTGATTCTAGTGTAGACAGATCCATGGTTCTGACAGTCACATACAAGTGCAGCACATATAATTACATATAATGCACGCAACTTGATAATCTTACATAATTAAGTATTTATCACTCTATACTTTTATCACTATGCTTGAGTGTATTCTTTTAAAATTAAATATCATGAAGCATATGTCATAGACTGGGCAGTAACCTCATAAATTTCCTGTTTACTCTCTTTATTTTTTCATATACACAAATATCCTACAGAGGCACACATGTGAGTGCACACACGCACACACACATGCACACACATACATATGCTGTGTATGTAGTAGACTATACAATGTTGGTTCATGTAAATTCTCTCTCTTATGTTTACAAGATGATGTGAGATAGGCCTTGGGGTTTAAATTAGACTTTGTATTTGTCTATAGTTCCTCAGGTCCTCCACTCCTCCCAAAGAGCCTAGAACATTTATTATTTCATATTACCTTTTCATATTGGGATAAACGAATTTCTCTGCTGAGAGGCTCAGATTAGAGTAATTATACATATGGGGCTCTGGGTCCCCCCTCAAGCTCAGGTGATTGGCAGGACTGTGTCCTTTTTGGCTTTCCACACCCTTTCTCTGTAGGGGATCAACAGTACCCTTCTTCTGTTTCTGAGCATCTCTCTGACTCCTGCCTCTGCGCTCCCTTCATACTGACTCTTGTATGATGGGACATGGGCAATTCACTGTAATCATGGGGTCACTTAATTCCAGGTCAGTTAATTTGTAACTTAATCACATCTTTGGGGGATTAGAGAAGGACATCTTCAGATTCATCTTAGAAATTCTGCTAGGCACACACATGGGAACTCAAGCATAGAAGGCAATGCTTGGCTAGCAGAGACTGCTTTGTTAGGAGAGACCCTCCACAGCAGGACCTCTGAATTAGTACTTGTGTTGTGCTAATAATGGACCTCATACAGTTAGCCCCTACCGATCAACTTCTTCTCTGTCTGTCAAATCTAACTGACTATCCCTGACTGCTCAGGTTTCTCTGGCCCAGTTTTATTTGTATATTATTTAGCTTGTTCATACAGCTCTTAGCTAGCATTTAAACTTTAAATCGTAGTTCCCATTGCTACCTGGCAAAGTCCTTGCATCTCAAATGTCAAAGACTGAGATCCAAATGGATTCAGCTCATCTTTTCAAGCCAGGTCTTTCAGACTTAGGAAAGTTGCCCCACCCTTTTGTGAAATCTTCATTCCATGAGCCAATCAGTTGAGGTTTTGTGATCCCAAGATAACAGGACACAGGGATGGAGACAAGAGTGCTGACATAGTGAGTCAGGGAATGCTCTCTGAAGCTGGAGTTCCTGGGTACAAATCCTGACTCCTTTTGGTGACTTGTCCTTTTATTCTGAGATTTAGACTGAGATTGAATATTTGTAAAATGAATCCATAGGGTTATTGTGACATAATGAGAAAATCTGTGGGAGGGGCCTACTACCTGGAGCTTATCACATAAGAAATACATATTAGATGTTGGCCTTTGCAATGAAACTGTTCTAATGTGCTCCTTCGAAGAGCGACAGTGGTGAATGCCAGAAGGTTCCTGAACTAGAAGTTTTGGGGAACCTGACTGTGCCTTGTCCCCTCTCACAGGGAGTGGGGTGCCATGGTAGTGCTGGAGAGATGACTTGATAGGGCAGAACAAGAACACCTGAGTGCACCTGAATTCAGTTCCCAGCACCCACGTCAGGTAGCTGACAGCCGCCAGTAACTTGAGCTCCAGTGGGATCTGATACCTCTGGCCTCCGGGATGTGTGTGTGTGTGTGTGTGTGTGTGTGTGTGTGTGTGTGTGTGTGCATATTACATGCAACTCCCTCTCCAGATACACATGATTAAATATAAAATAAATCTTTAAAATATAACACAAAGGATGCACTAGACAAGGAGTGGTTTCTGTGGGCAATGATTGCCATCTCAGATGCTGTATGAAAAGTGAACCTCGGAGAGAAAGATGCTAGGTCAGCAGAGAGAAGTGGGAATGCCTGGCTTTGAAGATTAATTCCAAAAATTATTAATAGCTGTCGTGAGAATCACTGTGTATCATAATGAGATAAATCCACCTGTGAGTTATTCTGAAATAACAATCAAACTTAATATCTTGTGTTTTAAATCATTTCAGGTGTTTTATTGTAAGTCCAGATCCTGTGAGAAGTGGTTCATTTCACCCTGGATAGACAGTCAGAGGGCAATCGACAAAACTGTGTCGTTGCTCTAATATTTACTGTATCAGCAAGGTCCTTCCAGTGTTATTTTGGGCTAAGCTCTGGGGGAAAAACCAGCAGATGGAGCCTAGAGGCAAAGTATGCTCAGATGATACCTATCGAGAAGAACGGTGCTTGAAGGGGACAGGCTCTGGGTATAGAAACTTGCACAGCAGGACCTAAATAGAGTGCTATGCCATGTATCTCTAAAGATGAAGGACAGTGGCTTTCTAACAGGCTCTTCTGTGTGGTGTTCTGGGTCTGGGGTTGAGAACTGAACTGGGGAGCCTGCCACTGTGTTCGTTCCTTTCATCCTTGATGGCAGTTGATGTCTTTAATTCTTATTTTACATATACTGGGAGAAAGGCAGGGCAAGTAGAGACAGAAATAGCAGTAACAATGATACCAGATGATCCCATAGGAGCTAGCTGAGGTTTGAAATTAGATAGCAACAGTCTTTGAAACACTAATTTGCCATTTTTTATCTGGGTGATCATAGCCACATGACTCCATTGTATTGGTTTTCACTATTCTCTTTGGTAGAGTTGTGATGATATTTTGGGGGGATTTGGGGTAGTATTTGCCCCATCTAGGTGTGTAAATCAGTGTATCCGTCTCTGTGCTTCTGGCCATTGTTGACTATTCTGTCATATATTTCTCCACCATAGTCCCTTTGTCATGGTCATACTAATCTCTTATTACTCTATAATAAGCTCTTTATCTTCTATGTTTGAAAAAAATCACTTGAGAGACAGACATCTCAGATGGTAAAGTGCTTGCTTTGCAAGAAAGAGGACCTGAGTTTGATCTCTGGAAACTGTGTAAAGCAGCCACACATAGAAGCACATTGCTGTAACCCCAGCACTGGGGATGTGGAGACAGGAGGGCCCTTGCTCTTCATGGCTAGCTCTTCGAGCCTAATGTCAATATTGGAGATAATGAGAGATTGTCTTGACTCAGATGAGGGTGAACAGTGTCTCTGAGGATGACATCTGAGGTTGCCCTCTGGTCTACACACATAAACACATACACAGACACAGGACACACATTAATATGTATTATATGTGTGAATACACGTAAATAAGAAAAGAAAGTAAATAAACAATAAAACCATCTTGCCCTAAAACTGGTACCCAAAACTCAGTGTGTCCAATAAACATTGTTGTGCACATAGTTGTTTGCCTGCAAACATCAAAGGTGTCAGACTCATTTCGAGTCCTTTTATCATTGGAACCCACCCACAAATTCAGTCAGTACTGACAGTACTGATATACAGTTTACAGAGAAACAGCATGTTTTTTGATAGTTCAGTTAGCAAAAGCAACAAATTTTAGTAATAACATATTCAAATGCTTCAATTTGAAAAATCATCAATGAAGCCTCATGTGGACCCCATCTTTGTTCCAGTATAAAAATGCCTGAGAGACCGAACTGAGTAATCATTAGAAACAATGAGAGACAATGACTGAGTCTGTAACATCATAATAAGGGGACAGTTGTATATCTGTTAGGAAGACAGCAAGCTATTCTTTACTGGAATCAACCAGGAAATTCAGGCAATACCTTCACTATTCTACCTGTGTGATGAAGGTAGTTGATGCTGCATATACAGGTCACAAGGAAATAGATGCTTCTCTGAGGATGAAATATAATGAGTGCTTTAAAGATGACTCAGCATTTAATCCAAGCACTGGGGAAGCAGAGGCAGGTGGATCTCTGTGAGTTCAAGGCCATCCTGGTCTACAAAGTGATTCCAGGATAGCCAGGGCTATACAGAGAAACCCTATCTCAACCCTGCCCCCCTCCCTTGAAAAAAAAATAAAAGATGACTCAGGATGTGTAGCTCCGGGCACAAGATCAAAAACTTGATTTTATGGGGGTTAGATTAAGTGGTAAAAACTCTCTGTAGTAGTGTTTAAAGGTGAAAATGTGGGGCTCAGATCCAGGCTTTCCCATCCCATTTGGAAATGAGAACTCTGGGGCTATGGTGATACTCAGCTTCTAACTCTCTTCCAGGCAGATTGTAGTTTTTACAAAGACAAAGTTATGGCTAGGTTCCAGCTGCTTTATCTCTTTATCCTATTCACACTGACACTGGGATTTGCAAACCAAGGACAAAGGTCCTTTTCACTGCTTTGAAAAATCAGGATAATTATAGTAAGGGCTATGTGTACAAAAGCAAAGAATGATGTGGGCAGCAGAGGTGCCAAATAGAAGTTATTTCAAGGCTATTGGGTAGTTCCTTGGATCAAAGGAAGATTTAAAATCAATATCAAGGGCAGTGCTGAGTCTCTGGCTGCAAAGGCAATTGGCCATCTCCTTAGGGCACTGATATAAGCATGACTGCCTTCCACTCCACTCCTATGGTGGGTTATTTTTCTTGAGTTCTGGGACAAGGGTTTGGATTGTCCTAAAGATCTAGTGTGGAAGGGGAGCATGTGGGTTACTGTGATGGACAGGATCAAGGGGATTGATGACTGTAGAAAAGCAGAGCCAGTGTGTTGCTGCTTAAGGACACTGGACATATTCCGGGCAGGCCAAGCCTTTCTCTGAAGTAACCTTACACTGGCAGGTGATGATTTTACTTGGAATAAAGCTTTCCCAGTCAATCAGCTTCTAATGAGGAGTGAAGTAGAAGGCAGCTAATTATCTCAGGGACTCACTGCTGCAGACGCTTCACATGGCAGGTTGTCTTGGCTGATATAATCTTACCAAAAAGAAAAAGACAATGTGAAAGAGGGAGGAATGGGGAAGAAAATAAAAAGAAGCGGAAGAAAGATCAGGGATAGGAATAAAACTCGCAACCACCTTACCCACTGGGGTGGTAGGACACCGTTCATCCTTCCACCTCCTCTGGGTAAGTTCACTTCCCATCCAATTGTTTCCATGCCACAAGGAGACTGAGAGAATGTGACAATGAAGGCTGTTTTCAAAGAAAGCATTTCTTCTACATTAGCTCTGTCCAATAGTAACATGCAACGCAAGCAAGTTGCTTAAACTGTTCAAAGGCTGGCAAGATGGCCCCATGAGTACAGATACATGCTGTTTAGTCTGATGAAGAGAGTTAATCCCCCAGGACACACACACACACACAGATCTACACACACACACACACACACACACACACACACACACAGATCTACACACACACACACACAGATCTACACACACACACACACACACAGATCTACACACGCACATATAAATAAATGTAATAAAAACTTAAAATATCCTAGAAAGCTGCATAGAAAGTTAAAAAAAAATGACAAGTGCAATTATTTCTGATATTGTGTACTTGACTTCATGTGACATATCCAAAATATTGGTAGCTAAGTATATAACCTATATAAAATTATAAATGAAATATTTCACATGTAATCTTTGTGATCCCTTAAGTATTTTATATCATAGTATAAGTTCAGTTTTCTACCTTTAATATGCCCATATTGCTTTCTTAATCCCTAATTCTCCAAAATGGAGATTATATAGGAATGGAGTTGTTACAGGTCTTATTAGTTAAGATTAGTTTGCATAGGAGCAGCATAAGTTAGCAATCTTGTGAGGTAGGTGTCCTTAGGAAGAGGGAAGTCTGGATTTAGAGATGTTCATGAATGAGCCTTGCGTTAAGATTGGAATATGCTATCCAAATGAAGAAAAGATCATGGGTTTAAAATGAGTGCAACCTTGTCAGCCCAGGAAGCTCAGAGCCTAGGCTTTCCAGATTTAGGAGATTGTAAATTTCTGAGGTATAAGCAACTTAGTACATGATCAAACCAGTCTGTTCTGGTTTCATTTCTATTGTTCCACCAGAAAACAACAGAGAGAAAGAAAGAATTTATTTGGCTTACAATTCCAAGTTATTGTCCATTATTTTAGGGAAGTTGAGATAGAAACACAAGCAGCTACTAATATCACAACCACAGTCAAGAGCAGAGAGAAAATACACACATCATGTCTTAGCTCCAACACCTTAAATAGTTCAGGACCAAGCTCAAGGAGTGGTGTTACCCATAGTGGGCTGAATCTTCTTACATCAAATAATCAGGGCACCCCCCCAAAATATGCCCATAAGCCAACTTGATCCAGACAATTCCTCATTAAGACTCTTTCTAGGGGATTCCAGATTGTGTCAAGTTGAATGTTAAAACTAAATAAACACATTCCTAGCAAAGCACCACAGCCTGTCTCATTTTGGATCAAGCATGCTTCCATAGCCACGTGCATCTGGCAGCTACTACTGAATTACAGACTTCTGAGATTACAACAGTTTGGCTCTGTGTTGAAGGCACTCAGATTTTCTATTATACTGCTTGTTGAAGCTTATCTGAACTGTGTATTGGGTGACAGTGTTTGAGTTTCCTTTCATTTGGTGCCAAAGCAAAGGCAAACACACTTCATTTCCATGGCAAGTTTACCGAGCTGAGATGTTGTGTTTGTGTTTCTGATTCACAGTTCCCACTTTTTTCTAGTTCATTTTATGAGTAGTCATTTTTTTTTTCTCGTAAACTTCAAGCTTGGTTACTTGGAGAGAAGAAATGGGGATATGTATAGTGATGAAGAACACTATACATGAAACCAGATAAGATTAAGTTGTCCAAAGATTGCAGGCTGGATGATCACAAAACTGGCTGGGAAACTGTTTCCTCTGAAGCTTGGCCCTGAGAGTCTGCATCAGACCCAGCTCTTCAGGCTGCTACTGCAGATCCCTCCTTCCTTTGCTTCCTCCCTTGGAATGCTACCTGTTACTCTCCAGGTGAGGGTAGGGAAAGTCAAGTGGAAGTTACTTTGCTCTGAGATGGGGTTTATCAGAAGCTGCCTCCACTTCTTTCTGTTCCAGACAACTCCACTGTGATCTATACAAAGGCTATACTTATCTACACATTTTGCAGTCTAAGAACTAATCATTTGATGATGTGCACATTTTGATGCTTCATTACATTGGTTAGTGGAAAGCCATCTGTGGGGCACAGGGGAGCCTAAAGAATGATTCTATTTTGTTTTTTATTGGACTCACTTGGTTCTGTGACTAGCCCCTCCCCTTCCTGCTCTCTGGGCAGTGAGCATCATTTGTAATTTTTTTTATTGATTCTTTGGGGACTTCACATCATTCACCCCAGTTCCACCCATCCCCGAGTCCCTCTGCATCTGTCTGTGAAACTTGTAATATTCCCCGCAAAGAAAACCTAATGAAGAAATAATAAAAATGAGAAGAAAAAAAAATAGTAAAATTAAAAGTAAATAAAAATACAATTAAGAACATCAATTTCAATTAGCAAACAGAAGAACAAACAAAACAAAAAAGAAAAAAAACCCAATTCACTTCTCAGTCTTTGCCTCTCCATCACCTCTTATTTTGTCTTGGTGGCATTGGGAGCTGCTATGTATCATGAAGTATATCCTTTTGTCCAAACAGTAGTTTTTCTTGCAAATATTCATTGTGTAATGTGTTGTTGGTCAGATCAATACACCAACACTAGATCCCCACAGAAACTTACTGTCATTGGCTGTTGCTCAGAGTAATGTAGACTATGCAACCATGGCTCTGCAGGACAAGATACTTCCTGAACTACAGCAGGTCATAGATGGGGTAGATGTTGGGTGGGCCAACTTAAAGTCCTGGATGTGTACCTGCTGAGTTGGTCAGTCTGGGCTGCTGGGACTATACCCTTTAGGTGAGGGGAGGGGTCATTCTTCCCAAGTATGGTGGGTGACCAACTCTCTTATTAGGGTTTTGGCCAGATTTCCCATGTCAGAGTCATCAGCATCCATTATCCAAGGGCTAGCTGGATCCCAGGGCCAGTGAGGGGCAGGTCTACTTCAGCAAGTCCATATCATAGTTCAACACCTGGTTCAACACATGGTTCTAATGGGCCCTGTGGTAACATGGCTACAGATATCAACACAGAACCCAGCTGTAGCAGGACCATGGACCCAGACATGGCCATCAGCAGAAGCTTGGGCCTAAATGTCACCATGGACCCAGGCGATAGCATATGCCTCTCAGATTGGCATGGATTCAGCAGCAGCATGGTCCCCAGACTCCAACATGGTCCCAGGTGGCAGTAGAGACCCCAGAAGTTGCATGGCTCCTGATGGCAATAGGAGAGACAGACCTTGACACAGACCCTGCCTGGGATAGGCCCATGGACCAAGATATTGACCTTGGCATCAGCCCAACCCAGAAAACTCAATGGCCACCTTGGTAGTGCAGGCCACTCAGGTCACCATGGTCCCTACAACTGCACATCTGTCAGATGCTAATATAGTCACAGGTAGTGACCAAAAAGTAGGCATCTTTGTGGCCTTTTGTGGGAACTTGGACTGTGGACAAAACAGAGTCCATATATGGTCCTTAGTAGTATTTTAGACCTGGATGTCAGCATGGCCTCTTTTATTGGCTTTACCCCAGCTGCAAGGTGGACCTTGGACAACAACATGGCCCCAGGTGATGCCCTGGACCTTGTACATCCATATGGCCTTACATGGTATCAGGAGCCATAGATATTAACACAGTTCCTGGCCTCAGAAGGGCCATGGACCCAGACATGGCCCCCAGCTGCATCCCTACCCTGGATGTCACCATGGTCCCAGGTGGCAGCATAGTCTATCCTGACCTGTAAGGGCTTGGCTGCAGCTTGACTCATAGCCTTCAATGTTAACAGAAGCCACACAGGTCTTGGATGAAGACATAGCTCCCAGCATCAGCTCAGGTAGATTGACAAATTGGCTGCAGATTGTAGTATAGTCCACTCAGATAGGCATCACCCCAGCTGTAGGGTGGCTCTTCAACACCAACATGGCTCCAGATGGGGTGCCATGAGTCATTGATGGCAACAGGTGCATTGGATATCATCACAGACCCTGGTGATAGGGCCACAGATCCAGACATGGTCCTCAACCAGAGCTCAAGCCTGTATGTATCCATGGCTCCAGGTGGCAGGCCAGGTCACTCAGAATGGAATGTCCCCTGTGGTAGCATGGACCTTAGGTACCAACATGGTTATATGTGGTGAAACAAACCTTTGTCATCTTCAAAGCATTTGGTGGTAACAGGAGCTGTGGATATCTACACAGACTGCAGCTTCTGCAGGGCTGCATATTCAAACATGGCTCTTGTCAGCAGCCCAGGGCTGAATGTCACCATGGTCCCAGAAGGCAAGTGGGCCTCACACAGCAGTCCATTCCTCACTACCTTCACATCTACAGAAATGCTTCTCTCCACAGGACACAAACCTCTCTGCCTCTCTCCCTCTCATACCTCTCCATACATTTGCTCAGGCTCCAGACTGACCTGTGAACACCCTTAGCTTCTTCCGCCAGCCCAGGGCACATTGCCCCAGGCAGCATGTGGGAGTTCTTCTTTGCTGCTCCTATTTATAAGCTTTTAGAAGCAGCATCTTTATTCTCATTATTGAGAGTGGTATATGGTTAATGGAAGAAATTTAGACAAAAAATAAGTCTGTAGTACCAACAAAATAACATTTATGAATAACAAGTCAAATATAGATATTTTCTTCTAGTGTCGTGTGTATGTGTATATGATGTATGTGCATGCTTTTATGTATGTATGCAGGCATGAGCGCACTACAGTGTGGATATGGAGGCAGAGGGCAAGCTCAGGGATCAGTCTGCACAGTCACCCTCTTCAGTGCTGTTTATATCAGGTTACCTGGCCTGAAAGCCTCTGGAAATCTGTCTCTGTCTCCCATTTTGCTATAGAAATATTGGGATTATAGATGTCCAGCTTCATGTGGACTTTAGGGATTCAAACTCAGGTTTTTATGTTAATATGACAAGAATATTGCTGTTTACTCAGCCCCAGGTGTGTTTTCAAAAAACATTACTATACTGTTCATGTTGCATTGCTTGAAAACTAGGCATATCATGTATAATTTGTTGTATAAACAAGTTATCTTTACCCTTTGCTCCACCTGCTTCCCACATGTGGACCTGATTTGTAGTCATTCCCCTAGGTACCAGTTGTGTCTCCTGGTTCAAATACTTTCCCACTGTTCTCATGTGAAGACTACAGATAGCAATCTCCCTACTGTCCATGGAGAGGGGTTAGAGACTAGGGCTCACATTGTCTCTTGGACTCACTGTGACTCTGAGGCAGGCTGAGCAAAGATGGAAGGGGGAGACCACAGAACATGCTAACCACTGCCCCGCTGGCTTCTTGCAGAAAACCCTAGGAGCGACTATTCTAATAGGTTTATTTTACAAATGTAGGAAAGTCCATTTTGGCTAATGGGTTGTTCTTAACTTTGTGTCTAGGGTGGTCTACTGCTTCAGAAGGATATGGCCAACTGGAAAAATCAGAGGGGTTAGCAAAGGAAGCAATGAGGTCATCAGATGCTAAAAGGTGCCAGTGTGATCTCAGCCCAGTGTTTAAGGGATAGACAAGGTGCCTTGAAGTCTAATAGGTATGTGCACTCTGCAGCCCATGAGCCTTCAATGTCAAAAGGTTGGACGTCCTGGAGGTACCTGTCATCAAAGAGTCTGTGTCTGCTTTCTCTCATTCCACCACCACACATTCTTCCACAGTGGCAAACATGTTCTAGAAAAGAACATGCCAACCTTAGATTTGCCTTGATTAAGGATACACAACATACATGGGCCTGGGGGAGCAGTTAGCTGTCTAGGAAGATGGACAAGCAAAGCACAATGATGAGGCACATCTGTCCTTATGGGCTGACATTTCTGCTCAGCAGATACTAGTATTTTGCTAGAATACTTTATGTGCCATTGAGACGAAGGCCCTGACTTCCCCCTTTCTAAGAATGAGGAAGCAGTTCATTATATCTTAACACTAATGAGATACAGAATACATTTCTCCCTTTGGTTTTTTTCCTAGATACACTTGTTCACTTAGTGCAGACAGTCCTGATACCATGTTGTGCTGATGAGTATAACAGAGAAGTGGGGAGGGGGGAGAGGGTTTGCAGCCTGTGAGGATATGAAAAATGGCATCTCTGTTTTCTTCCTTAACTTAAAAATGAAAATGTACTCTCTGCAAATATAGAAGATGACAGGAATGTGTGCATAGGTAATTATAAGAATTTGGCTCTCCATTTGTCTAGGGAAATCAACTGTTTCAAAGGAGGCAGAAGAAATTACATTCTCTTCGAACTTTTCTCCTGTTGATCACCTTCTCATTGCTGGCAGTAGGTTTTGTCAATTTCCTTTTCTCAGAAACTCTATGCTTAAGTCTGAATTCTCTTCACAGTGTTCCTGTGGAGGCACTGATTGTTCTTCCACAGAATAAAAGAACAGCTAATTCTGCCTTCAGTGAAGCCATCCAGCATGATCAAAGAAGCATCCCGCCATTTCCATACCACATGACTCTAGACAGATCCTACCACCATCCAGGCTGGATCCCTCCCCTGCAGCATGGAAATGATGACATCTACTTCACTGGACATTGATATAGGAGTTTTGAAGAGTGTGATGGAGCTTGCCTGAGAAAGTGGCTGGTTAGTGACACACACTCAGTAGGTGCTATTGTCCTCTTTTTCTCAGAGCAGAATAAAAATCGTAGTGACATTAACAATGATACTTTGTATCATTTATTTATGCTGTAATATGTGCCATGGATCTAATCTGCATGCTTGTCTTTAGGCTTAAAAATAGACAAATGAGATGGGCATGAAACACAGACTTTGAAAGTAATAAGCATGACTCAATTAGCTTCACTGTGACTACCAGGACCACATGTGGAAGCTAGATATATCTAACTTTCTAATGGATCAATTCCAGTACAACACCAGACTACCTCTTCTTGAACAGTGGTTTTATTATTATGCTACAAAGAAGTGATTTGAGGTTGTTCTGTAGCTTTTATTGTAGCAACTTTCTCTTGCTATGATAGAATATGTTGATCAAAACAGCTCATGAGAGAAAAAGTTGATTTATTTCAGCTTACAGTCCCAGGGGATACAATCCATCATGGCAGGGAAGGTATGGCGTCAGGAAGGAGCAGAAGACTGGCTGGTCATGTTACATATACAGTTAAGAAGTAGAAAGTGAGCAGGAAGGGGGACCAAGTGCCAAAGCTTCAAGGTCCTCTTTCATTGACCCTCTTCTTACAGAGAGGGTCCACATGCCATGTGCTAACTGTTCTCCACCATTCCAAATCAGTGCCACAAACTGGGACCAAGTGTTCAGACACAGGCACCTATGGGAGATGCTTCACATTCAAGCCACAACTGGGATAAAGTATTTATACATGTGAGATACTTAGAAATGCTTCCCTTTCTTCACAAAGAGACCATTGCCCAATTCCTTGTCATTATGCTTCATATTAGATAGACCCCGAATCTTGGCCACAGCTAATCCACCAGAGAAGGCAGATGATAGAATCCTGAAGAGTCAGTTCCTGAGGCATCCTCTGTATTTCACCTGGCCTCTCATTTCTTTGTTATACAAACTTAGATACTCAAAGAAGGTTGGCAAATGCCCTCAAGAGCATATACTTCTGTGTGACATAGAAGGGTGATAAACTAAGCCTTGGAGATGGTCATTCTCCATTTCATAAACACATGCAGCTCTTTCTCTGAAGAGCTCCACTATTTGACCAATACACTGTAGTGTTCCTTGGTACAGAATACACTGTGAACCATTCTTTTAAATCTGTTTATTCCTTTTAGGATCAGTTGTGAAAGAAGATGAGAATTTGCATGGTCAAGAAAAGATATAAAAAATAAAATTAGTCTTTAATTAAGAGGGTAACACATTAAAATCAAAAACTCCAGATGATGATATACATAAGATATATTTGAAATATGTTCATATAAGTAGGAGTGTGCTGTTTTGTTATAAGGGAGAAACATCAAGTGCTGGAGTATAAACTGAGTTGAGAGATGTATCAACTTCTTTGGGGTGTCTGCAATAACAATACACACGGTGGCTTATCATGAAGCATATCGAGAATTCTACAGTCATGGAAGTGAGAAGTCTGAAATGGGTCATAAGGACCTAATGTTAAAATGTTGGCAGAGCTGCGTTCCTCTTGGCTGCTCTAAGGGAAAATCCATTTAATTGTCTTCTCCAGTGTCTAGAGATTGCTGCAAGCCTTAGCTCCTGGTTGCTGGCCAGTCATTGCACTGCCCAGACTCTGCTTCTGTCATGAACATCCCCTTCTCTCTTGCATTCTGTGTCCTCAATAAGGACCACTGTGATTCCATGGTTGAGAGTAAATCATCTAGAATATTTTCCACATCTTGACATCCTTAGCTTAGTCACACTAGCAGACTCTCTTTTCCTACCCTCAAGTTTCAGTCTTAGTACATAAACATCCATAGAGAGGCCACTATTATTTCTATTGCATGGAATAAAATAGTTAGAGAGAAGTCACAAAAAAGAGATCATATGCAGAAGGCATGGAGGAAATTCAGTGGTAAGCATATGGAAATGGGAAGCTAGGATATATCACCTAGAGTGTACAGTACAGATATGCTGGACAGTCAGATGAGATTTGCTATGCTGGACCTAAAGGAACATTGGGTGTGTTATCCTAGGAAATAGGTAGACCCAACTGATGATGCCTAATGTGTAAAACACCTGACTTTGCTGAGAGGACTGAGAAGGAAGGATGTATGCAGGAGATGGGTGGAGTTTTACTTCACAAAGATGATGGATGGCTCCTGGGATCTAATTTGAGATAACAAAAATGAATTTTAGGAAATTTCTGAAATAAGAGGGAGAAGATGGTCATGGCTAGTGCCAGCGTGGTAAAGTCAGATCCACAAGATGCTTAAGACATAGGGATCACTGACTTGTTTGCATGCTACATTTGCAGTGGATTGAGAGATTTAGGGGTGATGTCAAGAATTTTGGTGTGAACATCTGGGTGTTCACAGAAACACCTACATAGAGACAGGTAGCTTTGAAGGGGTAGAAGCTGTGTGGGTCAGGAAGAGTTAATGGGCTAAGTTGTTCTGGATCTAGCCTGAGTTGCCATTTATGTTAGCTCTTGAGTAGAAATACTGGTATAATGTAAAAGTCTAGGAGGAACCTCTTTCAGAGAGATTTATTTAAGTAGCAGATGTTGCATAAAGTGAATGTGATTTGGAACCTAACTTTTACTTAAATCTTATTTTTTTTCCTACCAACTCTTTATTAGCCTGGATCAAGCAACATAAATCCTCAGAGTCTTCATTTCTTCATCTCAAAACAAGCAGTGAAATGTTGTGCCATGTTAAGAATGTCAGAATGTTGCAAGGATCAAATTAAAAGGAAAAGGCTGCCTACAGCCATATTATGCTGAACACTTGGTCTCAGATGGTAAGCAAGACCCACACTAGTTAGCATTTGGATGGGAGATCAACTGGTAATACTAGTTGCTGTAGGATTAAAGATAAGAATTTTTAAAATCAATTGTTTATATCTATTAAATGTTGAATGCTATGTTTACATTTTAAACATAGAAATTATTATTAGTACATCTAAATTAAAAAGGGACACATTGTCTTTATTGGTTACAAAATAATTTGTATTACATCAGCTGTTGTCTCACTTTCACTTTCCATGACTAAATAATTCCACCTTCCACATTCTTTTCAAGATTCCACGTTCTAATCCTTTAATCATTTCTATGGATGGAGGGCTAGTCCGGGACAGAACTTCCAGGAGAGCTAGGTAGTTCAGAGGCATTTATGAGGCAGAAGAGGATCAAAATCTGTTCACTATAGAATTGGTGGAGACCAGGAAGATGTGCCACGAAGCCCCGCTGTTTTCGTGTATCTCCCACATGCCATACATGATGGTATGCTTTTTCATTTTGTTTATAAGAAGCAGAAATTTTAAAAAACTTAGGCTAGAATTTTATTCCACGGGTTTATATGTCTACTCTTTGCTAGATGACACTAGAGACTGTTGGACCTCCACATTGTTTGGTTTTAACTTTAAATACTAGATACTTTTAAAAATTCCATGCACCAGTTTTTTTCCTGAGAGAGAGTAAATGAGATGAGTTACTGTTTATCCTGGATGACTAGAGAGTGTGGGCCTCCCTGTGCAGCGAGACTTGAAGAGAGGCAGGTAGAGAGCTTGGCTAAGTACCTTCCAGAGGAAGTTCAAACCATAGCAAAAAATTTTGAGCCAGTGGAGAGGGAAGGGGCATGTGAGAGTACCCCCCACCCAATTCTTTTATTGTATAGTTATTGTTTATGACACTGTTAATAAAACAAATATATATTACATATTAAGTATATCCCCCAGGTCCCTACTTTTACCCTTTCTCCCTTGTCCCCTTCCCATTATCAGCTTTGTTATTTTTTCTTTGTATGTTTGTTTCCCAGAAGGAGAAGGTTTAGGATACTCCTTGTGGCTGTATTGTGCTTGGGAGTGGGACAGTCTTAAAGTGTAGGACTGTGATCACTGGCAGCATCCAGCCTCCAATGAACTTTGATATATGTTTACTCCTTGGATGTGCTCACCCAGCTGACACTGTTTAAGAGAGAAGAATCTGACTATCTGGCTCTCACTGGTGATTTTACTGACCCCCCCATGCTATGGAGCAGCTGTGTGATAAATGGAAACATTTCTGCAGTTGTTGATTTTATACTCCGAAGCTTCTGTGAGATATAGTTATGTATTCCTTCAACTGAACTAAAAGATTCCTTTCAGTGTCATTTCTGTTGCAAAAAAAAAAAAAAAAAAAAAAAAGAAAGAAAGAAAAAGAAAAAAGAAATAGATTCAGAAATGGCAATGACTCCCTTTGGCAGCATTTCAGATGCAGAGAAAATCCATAGGAGCAATTAGTGTGCGCTCTGAAGTCTAAGGGTACTTGCACATCCCACTTCCTACTTCACTGACTCATAATTTTTGCTATGACTTGAACTCTCCTCTGGAAGATACTTAGTCAAGCTCTCCATCTGTCTCTACTTAAGTCTTGCTGCACAGTGAGGCTCACACTCTCTAGTCTGTCCAGGAAACAGAGTTATGTGTCTCATTTGCTTTCATACTCAGGAAAGAAAAAGATTCGGTGCATGGAACTTTTTAAAAAAATATCTAGTAGACGCCTGCATTGTCTGGGACATATGCCCTTTGTAGCAATCTGGTTTCTTCCTCGTTCACTTCATGCTCTTCATGCTCTTACACCTTGACATGATTCCTAAGGTGACATTTTGCTGTATAGATGAAAGATTAGACGCTGACACTCACTTTGCATCTGGGAGGGAGGTGTTACCATAGCCTTTGCAGCTCAGGAGGGTGTAGGAAAGAAATTCATTTTGAATGATTTATTCTTAAATCATCCCATTGTAAAAAATGTTCTTGATAATCTCAAGTCTATATTAACTTTTCTGCCATTCAGAGAAAGGACAATTTGGGCAAATAAGTGCTCATTAAAATTTATTTAGAGGGAATATTTTCCATTAGGGTGTTTCATTATTTAAGAAGAAAATAGAAGCCTATGCAAGTACTATATAATGCTCACACAAACATGGCATTTCAGATAAATTACATTTAGATAAAGATAAACGTGTTTGGGTTTGGAAGACCAATTGATTCTAGTGGATACTGTAGTCGCATAATTATAAGCCAGGCTGAAAAAAATTGTTAAAAATAAGGACGATCCCAAAGCAATCCACCAGGCAGACTTGGGAAAATTATCCCACACTGCTCTAATTGCTTTTCTTTTTGCACATGTTGTTTGGAGCTTCCTACTGTGGAGACAGTCTGAGTGCATCGCTGTGAACATGTTGGTAACTAAGGTGGTTGTGGTTAAATATGGAAAGACTGATAACAGAAAGAATATAAGCTGTGTCTCAATGTTCCACAAGATGATTTGGCCACAAGTGTGCAACTATGCAGTATTGGTACCCATACATTGCTCTGAGGGGTTACATTTTCCAACTACATTTTCTCCTTGCAAACTATTTTATAGAACAAATTCTGAAGATGCTCATTTTGTATCTCAAAGTTCTTTTTCCAGATGTACTGGATGTCTTCTCTTTCTAAGTCTCTTCAGGGAGAAGAGAACCCATTAGCTTCCTCATATTACCCAAATGTGCTTTCTACACATAGGTCCATGGTCACATTCTCTGTGTCCCTTTATCTTCTACAATTCTTTGGAGATCTCCTACCATATTTCATAATATTTTACTCCTTTTACTTCTTAGGAGGCATATGACTGGCTATTTCTACCTTGATTCTCAATGGCTAGTATGGGTCCTTTCTTACTTCCCAGTCTTTTGCATTTGCTACCTAGTAAGACAGCCTAGACATGAGAGCAGCCCCTGTAGAGAGAATGCTTCCAACTTATTCATAATCATAGGCATTGGTCAAAGGAGGCTATTAATGTTCAGAGTCCCAGTTTCATAACTGAAAGCATAGGGGATAGGGGCCAGCCAAAGAAACCAGCTTAGGCCCTAAAACCAGAGCTAGTAATGAAACATACCCTAGATCTGAGACTTGAGCCTATGAAAGAAACATTTTATCCCTTAACCCAGAATCAAAGAAACATGCCTTGTCCTTGAAACCAGTACCAAAGAAACACACTTTGTTCCTAGAATCAGTGTCAGTGAAAGAAATATGCCCTGACCTTAGATTTTAGAGCTTAAAAAAAGTGAAAGAAACACAGTTTGGGTTGAAATCAGAGCCATCTCTGCCCCTGACCAATGAAACTAACCAATCCCTGAGCAGAAAAAAATTAACCAGTTCCTGAATCTCCATGGAGAAACTCCACCCTGAGAAGCCCTATATAAACCCTTCTGCCTGTTCTGTTGTGAACTGTTCTTTCCCACCCTGGTAGAGGCAGCCACTGTCCTGCATTGCTCCTTACCATATAAATCTGTTTCTCAAAAGAATCTTGGGTAAAAATCTTCATTCACAAGCACAGAGAAGTATAACTTCATTGAGACATTCCTTAGGAGACTGAGCAGAAAAATCTCACAGGGATGATCCCTTATGGGGGGAGGGGAAGAGGAAGGCAGAACAGAACCTTACTGAGAAGTCCTTTTGGTGAGCAAGACAGAGCAGAAAAAAGTACCACCTTTTCCAGAGCCAGTAGAGATTGCTAGATTTCTGCAGGGTTCTTGCAGAGTGAAGCAAAAGAAGCAATATCTTGAGCCTAAGAAGCAGAGTTCTGCTGGGAAGCTCCCTTAAGGGGCAGTGGGTAGAGCAAAGCTCTCTTCAGGAGAAGTGCAGAATTGCTATCTCCTGTGGGGAGACCGTCGTCCACTGCACCCCAGCTCCAGGTATAGCCTGCCTTCTCACATAGTCAGGCTACCTTTCCTTCAGAGCTGAGCTGTCCCATTGCCTGTCCTGGCTTGCCTCTCACCTCCTGCCCAGAGTTGTAGCACTTGCCTACAGAAGACAACTGACACGATTGCTTCCCAGCGGGAATGTTGATGTTAAAATACTATAATGAGGGGCTAGAGAGATGTCTCAGTGATTAAGAACACTTATTGCTCTTGCAGAGGACCTGGCTTTGGTTCCCAGCATCTACATGGTGGCTTTCAAAAGTCTTTAAGTCCAGTTTCAGAAGATCAGACACCCTAATCTGATCTCTAAGAGAACCAGAAATACACAACATAGTATACATACACACATAGAGGCAAAACAATCACTCACAGATAAACAATATAAATTTTTAAATAAATTTATAATAAAGAATGAAGGCATGTTTTTATTGATTTGACAAACATGGATTCTGCAGGTTCTGCGTGCTGCAGAGTATGGTTCTTCCTGGCCCTTGTTCTCATTATGCTCCAAGGCTATCGGTAGAATGAGATTGATAGTTAATACCCAGAGTAACATCATCAAACCCTCCAATGTTTCTTGAATTCAATGCATTTAATGGAATGTTTATTTCTTTACTATTCAGCTGTGCATATGATCAACATTTATTTACATTTCTAAGTGGGTGATGTGCCAAGCTTTGGAACTACTGAATGACACGAGTTAAATCAGACTTTTGTTTCACACAAAAAGGGGCTTAGGAAAGGCTTCTGGTACATTATTATCTGTATGACACTTGTATGTGGTAGGTACAAGCTTCACCTATTCTGTTCATAGAGTGGGGCCAGCATGCTTAAAATGTGAAGGATTTGATCACCCACCTGAAATGCACAGTTGGTGATAAATAAAAACTGGTATTATTTTCTTTCTCTCATCTTATTTGACAGATTGACTAACTCAAGTAAGGCCTATCAGTTAAGAGGGCTTTAGTTTCAAGCAACTGGCTACTTTTTTAAAATCACTGTTCTGTTTTTTAGTTTTAGGGATTAACCCAGGGAACTATACAAGTCATGGAAAAAAATTGCAGTAGAGAGTTTTGCTTTTTGCTTTTATATACACACAAGCACACGTGCGCGCGCGCGCACACACACACACACACACACACACATACACACACACATCTGTGCAGATGTCTGAAAAGGTGTCAGATCTCATGAAGCTGGAATTACAGGAGACTGTGAAACTCCTCTCCCCCACCCAATGTGGGAGCTAGATACCAAACTGGGCTTCTCTGCCAAGTGTTCTTAGTGCTGAGCAACCTCTCCAGCCAATACCCTTCACTTTGAGAACATTATTTATCTACTTGTTTCTGCAGGTCCATTGTGGCTGGTAGTAACTGTCTTTGATTCTTCATGAAAACAAATTGATAGTGATATTTAGATATAAATTTTTCAGAAAAATCACCAGAAAGAAAAATAAAGTGGAATTAAAGCACCTAAATATACCAAAGTATCTCTCAGAAATTCAAAGCTCTTGGCCTGATGCTTCTCTTCGATTACTTGTAGTTCTGTAACGGAAGCTGAGGGCTTCTGGAATTATATATTGTCATTGTGGTGGCTAATCTTGGTTGTCAACTTGATCATCTGGAATCAACTAAAAGTCAAAATGCTAGACACTACTGTGAGGAATTTTTTCATTACAGTTTTTGGGGCAGGAAGACTCGCCCTAAATGTGGGTGGCATCTTCTGGTGGTAGCCCATAGAAGGACAGAGAAGAAGGAAATTGCTTTAGCCTGCTTGCCTTAGCCTTCACTGGCAAGTCCATCTTCCTCTTCCTGTGGCATTCCTTCCCACTATTAGAGCCAACTTCTTTGGGATTTCAAAGTAGAATGGAGATGAGGAGTTCTCCAGCAATCCTCCAGGGCTTTGCGACCAGATTGAAATTGCTGAGACTTTGAATTTTGTGGACTGAACAATTACTGGATTCTAGACCTCTGCAGTGTGAGACAACCATTGTTGGATTACCCAGGCGTGTAAGCTGATCTAATAAAGCCCCATACAGCCTTTCTATTGGCTTGGTTCCTTTTGAGAACCCTAACTAACACAGCCACTTTCCTATAAACTTGGCATTGCATTCTCATGCTTTTGCACAGAATTCAGACTGAAGGGGGAAAGTCTAGGATTTTCCTATGGGATGCTTAAGTGGTGCATTTTCCTCATGATGCCTTAGGGCATCTTCAGATACCTATATTTTTTGGCTTATGGGCTGGTATATGTTTAGTTTTAATTTAAAACCTTAACTTTAAGACTCAGCATGAGCTTTATCCTCACATGAGCTGCTCATTAAAGTCAAGCATTATTTACTTTATTCCTAGGAGGTTGTTATGTTTAATTCTACTGCAGAATTTGACATTCATCCTTGGTGAGGTTCATCTTCGTTCCACTCATTATGGATGCAGACAGGGTAGGGAACAGGAGAGAAACAAGACAGGTAAGTGCATGCTCTTATTTGTAACAAGTTTGATTTCTTTTCAATCTGAATTTTTAAAAAATGTATCTTCTATTTTTTTTAAGCAGCTAGGAGAACAAATGTAGGGGCTCAATGATAGAGCATGTGTTTAATATATATGAAGCCCTGCATTCAAGGTCTAGCCCCGTCACAACCATCCTGCCCCACCCCCAAGAGAAAGAATAAAAGAGAAGTACAAATACCCAAAGACAAATGGGACACAATTGTTCACAGAATGATGGAGAAAGTCCTGATAGCTGCAGAGCTGTCAGTGGTCACTCCCTGGATCTGCCAATCACACATGATTTATGCCGATTAAAGAACCGCACACTTATTCATAGAGGCAAGGAGTAAAGAGAGATGATTATTTGTTTGAAAGCATGATTACTGCTTGTTGAAATCTATGAAATGCTAGGTCATTTAGTTAAGACCCTGCAAAGAGGATGCCATATTGATAATAATGTATATTTGACTAAAAACTGAGCTATAGCCTACCTTACACAATCTACTAGGAGGGCTTCACTTGCCACAAAATAATCAATCTATTGGCTTTTTTAACTCAGGCAAAAGCCACTACTCCATTTTAGATTTAAAATTTTTTTAAAAAATATTGTGGGTATGTGTGTGTGTGTTGAAGTATGTTTATGTGAATGCAGATCTTTTCTAAGCCAGAAGAGCCCATCAGATCCCTTGGAGCTAGAATTAAAAACCACTTGAAGAGGGTACTGGTTACTGAACTCAGGTCTTCTGCAAGAGTAGTATGAGATCTGACTCTCTGAGCCATTTTTCTGTGCCTCTTTTAGGAGAAAATGCTATAATGAAGTCTTATCCATAACACTCCAAGTAGGTTAACAAGGCTATTATGAGTTACAAAATGCAAGAAAAAAAAGTTCAGTAAAAACAGCTAAAAAGAAGTTGGCAAAAACAAACAAACAAACAAACCCTCCCAGCAGTTTAGAAAGCTGTAGAATGTTTGACAATAAAACAAAATAAATGTAAAACAAATTCTCAGCGAGAAATTATGATCTTAACAAATGAAATAGAGATCAAATGACTGTCCTAAAAATAGCAAAACATGGTTTTGAAATAAGAAACTCAGATAAAGAAATTAATGTCAGAATGGGCACAATAAAAATGATTAGTAAACTCAGAGAACTTCAGATTAGATATTGAAGTTTGTGAAGAATAGAATGATAACAAACCAAGAGACATACAGAAAAAAACTGAGGGGTAATGGTGAATGTATTCATAACTGGAAACCCAGAGAACTTATGAAAACCCAGAAATCATATCTGAAAATAAAGATTAGAAGCCAGAAATTCAAATCCAATGACAGATGTTCTTTTACTGATCAAGTACCTCAATGAGTCTGGAGATATGTTTCCTTGGCTAAGAGTACTTGTTCTCCCAGAGGACCTGGCTTCCATTCCTGCCATCCACAGGACAGCTCACAGCTGTCTGTAACTTCAATTTCATGGGCCAGAGCCTAACCCTAACCCTCTTCTGGCTTCTGAAGATCTGGTGCAGGCAAAACACCCATATGCACAAAAACAGATAAATAAAAACAAAGCCCAAATAAGAAGACCTTCAATGAATACTGACTGAAACAGTGGCATAGAATACCATGCCCAGCCACATTACATTTAAATATTAAATTCCAAAGACAAAAAAAAAATCTCAAAAGTCTAACAAAAAAGAAATGCCAGTTTGAAGGGAACAAGGGTAAAACTGGCAACGAACTTTCTAAACAGCTTGGAAACAAATAGATGAATGGAATATTTATAGAACCCAAAATAAAAAATATCGCAGACTTAAAATGCTATTTATCAAAATAATGTTCAAAAAATAAAAAAGAAACAGAAACATTTCTCACTACAAAATAATGAGAATTTACCACTGATATATTCATCTTCTCCACAGGAAATACTATTGGGAGTTCCAATGGCTTAAAAGAAGTAATCTCAGTTGGGAATGTGGGCCTGTGGAAAAGAATAAACAGCCTATGAGCAAGAAGATAGGGGAACAGAAAGATGTTTAGCAACTGGAGGACTAAATTCACAGAGAAAATAATGGCAACACCTAAAATCATTAGGATAAATGGATTTAAACTTTTGGTGGCCACAAATACAATTTGAGAGATGGAGTAAGTTTGGGGTTGCCTTGGGGAGTACAAGCAATTCAGAGAGGACTAGCAGCTGGATGTGGTAAAATTAAAGAGGTTGGTGGAAGGAAGCTGCCATGACGTTACCTTGAAGGAGAGACTTACCAAAGTGCTGAAGAGGTACAGGTCTTCAGGTCCTCAGTGTTGTGATACCACAATTCACATGGTAATGGCAGAGCGTACACTTTTGATGTCATAAGCACTGTACACTCAATATAAACATTGTGATGTTGTAAAAACAGTGACATTACAGTGGAGGCATTGTACCACAATGGAATTCATAGCATCAACTGGTATTATGATGTTATGATGTCACAATAAAGTATTATGTCATAATAAAACATTTTTGTATCACATTGTGATGACACAATGAAGGAAAATGGGGTATTCTGATATCACAATAAGGACTGTGATGTCACAATTTAATACTGTGATTATAAAATAGAACATTGTAATGACTAAATTGACCATTTAATAAAATAATTCAGCATTGCTATGTCACAATGAAGCATTATTATGTCACAATGTGTGTTGTAGTGTCACAGTTCAGCAGTATGATGTCAGACAGCATCATGATGCCACAATGTGGTATTATGATGTCACAATAGAGCATTATGTTGCCACAATGGGATAGTGTATTGTAAAAAATATTCATGGAGGTGTCACATTAGAGTACTGTTGTACTTACTACAATGGAGCATTGCAAAAGCAAAATAGAGCATTAAATTCTCAAAGTTCATCTTTGTGATGTTACATAGGCACTGTGATGCTGTAATTGAGCATTGTGATGTTATAGTGGAACATCTGATATTTCAATGGGGTTCTGTGTTGTTGGAATTGTGCTTTGTTTTGTGGTGTCACAGTATGATGCAAAATAGAGCATTTAGATGCCGCATTTCACAGTGTGTTGGCACAATGGTGCATGTGATAGTAAAATGTCATATTTTGAGGACACAGAAGAATGTGTCATCACAACGTGGCATTTTACCATTGTGATGTACCAAAGAAGCATTTTGATGGCATATTGGGCTTTGTGATGTCACAAATTCCCACTGTACTACTAAAACAGGCCATTGTTATGTCATAATGTTCCTTGATGGTGGCCTTGTAAGGCTTAATACAAGATTGGGAACAAAGAAGACTTGTGATGTCAAAATTCACACTGTGATGACAGAGTTGTTTAGTTTGTTGTCATGGTGATATAGTCATTAGTTTAAGCATGGTGTTGCTACAATGGAGCATCTGACTTCAAAAAGTGTGATGTTTCAATAGGACATTTAATGAGACAATGGGGCACTGTGAAGTCATAGTGCAACTTCATATTACTTAGCCTTGTGATGTCACACTAGATGATTGTATTGTCACAATGAAGCATTTTCCTGTAAATTTGGGGTATTTTGCCACAGTGGTGGTTTGTGATGTCAATGAGCATTGTGCTGTTGTTAGAATGGCACATCGTGATGCCTCAGTTCAGAAATAGCAAAGGCACAATAGAGCCGTTGTGGTATCACTGTGAAATCACATGAAATACTGTGGTGTCACATTAAGATATTGTGATGCCACAATGAGTTCATTGGGGTGTCATTAGGGGTCATTGTGATGATACAATAGGCCAATGTGACAGCCCAGTTGAGCATTATAATATAATAATTTAGCTTTATGAAGTCACAATTGAACATTGTGATATCATGACAAGTATTGTCTGGTCAGTGGAACACTGTTACATCATAGGTGACTTGGGCTGTCACAATGGAGCATTGTAGTGTGTCACAAAGGTAGTTGTATTGTCAATGGGACACTGAAGTCTCAGTGAGATATTGTGCTATAATAAGAGAGCATTATAATATGATTATGTGGCATTATGATGTCATAATTAAGCCTTCTGGTATCACAGCTGGCCATTGTGATAAGTCAATAGGACATTGTCATGACATTGTGAAACTTTTCAGTGCTACAGTGACTGTTATGATGTACCAGAGTAGCAGCTTGGTATCACAATGGCACATTGCTATGAAGGAGCATGATGATTTCACTATGGAGTATGGTGCTATCTCAATGTAGAGCCATAATGGGACATTGTTATGTCAAGTGGAGGCTGTGATATTATACTGCTAGGAGACATAGCTACCATGTAGAAGATTATGGTGTCTCTAAGGGAAAGAGAGAACATTCTTTTTAAATCCCCAGAACAGGGGGATTTCTGACTGTTTCAGGCCTTCTGGGGATTGGGATAGCTTTGTACCACATGATCTAGCTTAGCCTGGGTCTATATGTCAAAGGGCATGGAGGCACTAGGTGGAATCATAAACTTAATCTTGCAGATGCAAGGGGAGAGGTTCTACAGCACAGTGCACTCTCTTTATAACTTCTGGAGAGAGAGAGAGAGAGAGAGAGAGAGAGAGAGAGAGAGAGAGAGAGAGAGAGAGAGAGAGAGAGAGAGAATGCTGTCTTGAATGAGAGAGCTGCAGGATGGCATGCATGGCTTGATTTCTGGAAGAGGAAAAGAGGCAGCTAGAGGGACTATGACCTAGCAGAAAGTCTATAAGATAAGTGAAAATATATACATGGTGCAGTCAAAAGCCTCAGGGCGGTGGAGGGCCGGGGGAGGAAGGACTAAGCTGCTGTCTTTTCTGCTGGGAGACACATTGAAATATCCCTGGGATCTGTAAGGCTTTATTCAGATGTTTGCTTTGGTTTTTTACTCTGGGTTTTTATTTTTCAATTTGCTTTTCAGTTTGGGGTAACTTCTTTTCAGCTCACAATGTCCACTTTACTGGATCCTCTGATGAGCATATGAAAACCTAATCTCTGGCTTTTCCTCACAGAACTGGCATCAGACACTTATTTTTTTCTGATGCTGATTTTGTGTACTTTCTACTACAGATTTCAGTTAATCAGTATAACATGTAACAAAGTAGCATATGTGTATAATAAAATAGTACATACGTTCATTTTTCCTTTCTTTGTTCTCTATCTTCTATCTGGACAATTATGCTGTCTTTGAACATCATTCTTTTATTTGTTTATGTGTATTGGGCAATGTCTTGTTACTGTGTAGCCCAGGCTGCCTTGCATTCACGATCTCCTGCCTCCTAAGACTATGATTATAAGTGTGTGCCCTCCTTGACTGACACCGAATCCCTTCCCTTTCCCCTTCTCTCTTTCTCCTTCCCACCTCTCTCCTTCTTTTCCTTTTACCTTCTTTCTCACTGTTTTGGTGTTCAGTGCCAAGGACCCAACCTCATCTCCTCCATGTTAGGTAGAAACTCTACCACCGATTTGGATCCTCAGGATCCTCAGATGAGATTCATTTGTTCCATGGCAGAATGTATTTTTAGTCTTTTTCCTTTTTTTTGTGGGGAGAGGCATGGCATCTTATTTTCTATAGAAAGGTAAACATCATGTTAAGAAGAGTAAAAGCCAAATAGAATGACATGAATCTGAAATTGACATACTTCTTAGTGGTTAGTCTTCATTGTCAAATTGATTAGATCAGAGCCAGCACGAAATATTCCTCTGGCTCTGTCCATGAGGGCTCTGTTCATAGGGCTCTGCCAAGCAGCCTCTTCACCATAAACTGAACTGAAGAGAAAATCCCTGTCCTGAGTGTGGGTGGCACCGTTCCATGGGCTGAGGTTGCAGATAGAATAAAAAGGAGAATGTGTGCTGAGCACCAATGTTCATCTCTTTCTGCTTGTGTCTAGCCGCTTCCTGCTTCTGCTGCCATGCCTTCCCTGCCATGATGGACTACACTCACCAACAGCAAGCCTTCCTTATGGGGCTTTTGTCAGGTAACCATGGAAACGACAGCACGAGAAAACCAAGACACTTTCCTGGTAGACTTTTATTAAGGAGTGAGGGGATCTGTCTGGTAAGCTGGGTGTGCATTTTGCTATTTTTGTGACTAAGCTGATCAGCTTTGAATTATTCCAGAATTTCCTGTGATTACGGTGAAGGTGGATGTTTTTAGGACTGTTCTTACCTTCCTTGTTCCTTGTTCCACTGTTCATGTTAGGCTTCCTTTGAGAGTCAGAACTGCAAAGATAGTCTTCACATGCACTGGTGCCCCTCTCCAAGTGGCAGGTAATTATTTTATAGTGAATAATGCTCACTAGCCTGGCTGGAATGCTGAAGAGACTCTCCAGTTTCTTTTTCAAACTTCAATCTTGGGCTGCTACCCTGATTCTCAGTGTTGGTTTATTTAGCTTTAAGAACATGGGTTTCTACTTCCTGACCTGGATCTTTCTTTTAGAGCTGATCTGGATCCTTGCTTATGTTCTGAGCTTGATAGTTTTAGTTGTTCCTCTTCCAAGAGCTTAAGAAGTTTGTTCTGTAGAAGAGGAGATTTGGGGCCGATGTTGGTTGACATCAGAATTCAGAGGACATTTACAGTGTGGTTCTAGGTCTTAAATCCCTGGATAATTTACAGAGATACATAGTTGTAGTAGAAGTTGGGATAACCCCTGATTGCTGGGCAGCACGGAAGGAGTGGAGGGAATTCAGGGAAGGAATATGTGGCTCCAAGGATGTAGAGAGGTGTGGTAGTATGAATGAAAATGTCCCCCATAGACTCAAAGGATTCAATGCAAGGTACCTATCTGGAGATTTTGGAACCTTTGGGCAGTGGGGTCTTGCAGAAACATGTCCTGGGGTAGGCTTCAAAAGTGTTGATAGTCCCACTCAGCCCGTGCTTCACTCTTCCTGTTTCATGCTTTTACTTTGTGACTTGATCTCTCAATTTCCTGTCCCAGGCACTGCTGCCATGATGGACTCTAGCCCCATGGAACCATAAGCCCAATAAGCTCTTTCTTCTGGAAGTTTCCTTAGTCAAGGTGCCTTATCACAATCTAGTGATATACTGGTAGCCCTCTGATGTCCCATGAACTTTCTAGGGGCAAATGAGCATGGATCTGGGCACCTGGAGAGTTAATTGGGGGCTAGAGATTCACAGACAAGCTCTGTAGGGGGCTTGTCATTTTCTTTACAGAAGACACTGTTGCAAGTGAGTGTGCTCAGAGCAGCCATGGGATCTAGACCATGGCACCTCCAGGATGGCTTTCTGTATGACCTTGACCCTCACTTACTCACTTGAGTGTCTTGATACATTAAAGAAAAAATGAATTCTTTGCTCAATGCAAATCCCTGTGTCCATGGAGCCACCTTCTTATTTGTAGATTCTGATGAAGGAAAAGATTCTTAGCCAACCTTACCATGGAATTAGTTGTCCTGGTTTGAACTCTTTTGCATAGCCAGCCCTGTGTAAGTGAATTTTAACTGTCAACTTGAGACACCTGGGAAGAGGCTTAATGAAAAAGTCTCTAGATTATGTTGCGGGATTATCTTGACTGCTAACAGACATTGGAAGACCCACCTGCCACTTCATGGACTGGACCCTGAACTGTATAAAAGTGAAATGAGGAAAGCTGGTCAAGTGTAGTCACCAAGCCAGCAAGCCAGCCAGCCTGTTTATTCTTTGCTCTTCATTGTGTATGAGATATGATGAGCTGTTTCAGTTCCTGTCTTGACTTTTCTCAAGTAACAGACTGTGACTTGGAATTGTAAACCAAATGAACCTCTTTCTTCCATGGATTGCTTATTGTCAGGCTATTTCATCACAGCAATGGAAATGAAACATCGTTTGGAGAAGCCTCAATGCCAGGCAACCGTGGGTTGAAATGATTCTTTCTTTGGGAGTGGGAAGGAAACAACGGGTCATAGTCCCATGCCACTGATAAATTCTTGAAACAATGTACTCATTTCATAATTTATCTAATTTTAATCTTTCAGAGTGAATGTGGCATCCTTCACGTTCTCTTGTACTTGGTAATCTGTGGGTACACTTGGAGCAGAGTTTTTCCCAAACTTTGACAGACACATTCGCTTATATTCATTATTAAGTTACTCTGACACAATCCATATTGGCTGAACCCTAACTGGATTTTTCTAGGGGAAGTCATTCTTTGTAAGATTTATTTTGAGGTCTAAGCTTATCATAAGTACTTTAAAAAAAATCTGAAGGAGAGATCACAGGGGATGAAAACTCCCTTTTGAAACAGGTGCCAAACTTGGCAGCTTACATGATACCCATTACTCTGAAGTTCTTTTGTTTATTTCTTTTAGTTTTTAAACTGAAATTTATTCAGGTGTGTGCATTCTTTCTTCATATTCACAGTTGCATATGAACAAATGTCTAGTCATTCCAGATAGAGTATCAACAATAGACCAAAGAAATGATTCTACCTGGGTTCAGCTTGGTGAACTAGTGAGTTTCCTGGAGTTACTCTATTTGGGTGAGAGGCTGCTCAGAGAAACAGCTCATTGTCATTGCAAAGTTCTACCCTGCTGTCCATGACAGTACATGGAAGTGGCATCATGGAACCCCACATTCAGTTAACTTCCCATTTCCTCCATGCTGTAACATCTCCAGAAATCACGTATGGATATGGAATGTAAAATTGTGACCTTAGCCTCTAGCTGCTGATTTGTAATAGCCCTGCCCCTCTCACAGATTCTAAAATGAACCCTATGGAGACATTATCTATGGATTCTGAGCTAGACAGCTTGTGGTGCCACACCCACCTGGGAAGTGAGTTAACATCAAAGGAGTCTTGGTGTTATTGATAGCCACACCTCCATCTCCCACCTCTTCTTTGTCTCCTGCTGAGCTTCAGAGAGCCTGGCTGTAGGTGCTTGCTGTGAACCTCCCCCATTTGAAAAGGGCTGAAGAAGAGGCTCCCTCCTCTGTCACAAGGGCTCTGATTCTCTTCACAGACCTCATCATGTTGTCTGAATCATTCTGCTCAGAGTGTCTGCCACACTTTTGCTCCCCATCTGTCTGTTGTCTATAACCTTAAAAACTGTTATAATGAACCCTGTAGCCCACAACGATCCATCCCAGCATCCTCTTGAACCACCACCTGCTCACATCAAAACCTAAGAGGGAGCTGCCTGGAGGGAGGGAGAAACTGCTAGAATCTCTGGTGAGGATCCTGTCTCCTTATCTTCTCACCTTCTATTACGAAGTGTCAATAGCTCTATTATCATTGTCATATATATATATATATATATATTCCACTCATTGTGTTGTTATACTTAGTTTATTACCATGGTTACTGGGCCAGGGTTGTTTTCTAATCCAACATGGCCATGGAATGATCATATTTTGCCTAAAAGAAAAAGATGAATTATAGTTATGTACAGAAATAAATATAGGGGAAAAATCACTACCATAGAGAGGTGTGTCATAGCTGAATGTGTGTGTTGTGAGGGGGGTTCTGTTTCTTTATTTTTTGGTGAAAAAATTTTAGTAGACCCCCTAGCCCCTGCAGTGAGAATTGGGTATTACTTGTCTTGACCTAGAAGTATAGTCTTTAAGTCTTGAGGAGCCCTGTATAAGGAGTGCATGGCCAGGCCAGTCTAAGACTCAGTGCTTGCTGTTGTATGTTTTGTTCTTTTGTGCTCTTAGAGAGATCCGACCCATTGCTGCTGCTGCGTAAAACAGTTCAACTTTCTAAAAATTGCCCTAAGAATCAATCTTTGGATCAGTTAGTGTTTCATATAAACCCTTAATAAATACTAATCTTTTTATATAATCAGTTGCTAGTAAATAATTTTTACTTTACCTGGCGCCAACGTGGTTTCAGGCCTGACACTTTAAAGAAGAGAAAAGGGGAGTAGATAAGACAGACATAGGTAGATTATTGTATCTGCCTGTAAACAAGTAGCCAAATATGAGTCATAGACAATTGTGCATATTGATACAAATGTAAAATTATTTTATTTCTGTGTAAAATAATTTGTATACTGATACAAATTCAACTCAAATTATTTTATACATCTGTCTAAGGTAATTTGCACATTGATACAAAATTAAATCTGTTAGTTGTTATATTTTGCATATGCATCTAACTCTGCTTAAAATATTTTGCACATTAAAGCATATTAAACATATTGTTGTTTCTACTATACAATTTTTACCTTTCTTTAGTTATACTAATCATAATATTTATGTGTATATATGTATTCTACCTCTGCTTAAGATATTCTATATACCTCTGTTTAGGTATTTTGTATGATGATATATATTTAAGATACTGTTGTCATTTTCCACTATACATTTACCTGTGTTTAATGTTTATATGATTGCCATACTTAAAGTCATTATTCAAAAACTACATCCATTTATAGTATTTTTTACAATGTAAGCTTCAGTCTTTAAGATGATAAGAATTACCAGATCACAGTTACTGAAGTTTGTCATGTACTAGTAATGTTGTTTAGGTTTCTCTGATATATAATAGAATATGTCAGATAGACAAGAGTCTTCAAACACTTCATAGACCTAAAAATATGGCATTTATTTATTGTTCTGTTATTTAGTATTCAGCTGTGAGAGACAGGATTGCTCTTGGAAGCACCATTCCTTTCCCGAGATGGTGTTGGGCATCAAGGACACTCCACAAGGAGTTTCTTCCTTGGTGCATAATTGTCTGTTGGGCAAAGAACTGCCCTTGTCTTGACTGCTGACTGTAATCATTCTGTCCAATCCAGACTAACAATACAAAACATAGAGACTGCTGAAACCTGCCAAGACAAGACAGTTTCTCAAAATACCCTGCCTCTAAAAAAATCTGTCAGATATACTAAGCCTGTAGCCAATAAAATAAAATAAATAAATGTTCCAACTTTACAGAAAAGCTGTGGATGACTGTCCAGGCTGCTGAATGTCACTATCTTCTCCCACTAAGTTTTGAAAGTTACTTGCTTGTGTCTCTAGCTTATTCAAGTAATATATTTTCCTTCTCAGATCTTTGATGGGGTTAAAGACTAGATAGTTAAAGTTATGACCATCTCATATCTTAGCAAAAAACATTTAAGTACTAGATTAATATTATGAAAGATAAACAGCTTTTAGGTAATCTCTCTATATTGCTATTTACCAATATTCTAGACATTTGATATACTTCATATTTGTGTGTTAGTTGTAGTTTGGCCTATTTTTGGTTATTTGCCTTTTCCCTCTCCTGAACATCACCTTATAATAGTTTTATTGTATATAGTTTTATATTTAAGTTTAAAATTTCCTTATTTAGACGAAATAGGAGAGATGTAGTGAGAATCAGGCAGTATTTGTTTTAACCTAAAATGTCTTTCAGTCTTGAGGACCCATGTATGAGGCATGGCCAGGTTTTTTCTTCCTGTTTTGTTCCTTCCTGCACTTAAAGAGAAGATCTGACCCATCGCTGCTGCCTTGTAAACAGCTCAACTTTCCAAAAATTGTCCTAAGTTTCAATCTTTCTATCAGTGAGTGATTCATATAAACCCTTAATAAATATTAATCCTTTTTATGTAATCAATTGCTAGTAAACAATTTCTACTTTAAGCCCTTCTTTTTTGGTGGATACTTCTGCTATTTTTTTTTTTAATCTTTGTCAATGTTTATATAGCCAAGGCTAGTCTTATCACCACAAGCTTCAGTTCTATAATCACAAGTGTGCACCACACATACCTGGTTGTTGGGCCTTTATAATGACAGAGACAGAAAAAAACTGTGTGTATGGTAGCAGGGCAGTGAGATAGAAAGCAGCTAGCTCCTTAGTGATGGTGGTCCTAAAGTGCAAGTATTACAGGTGATAAGGGAATATTAAAGATAACTTTTAAGATGTACCAGAATTCTATTTAATCTTAACTAATTACTATTTTGCTTCAAAAATGCAAACATAATCTTAGTAGGAAATATACACTTAGTAGGAAAGTACTCTGAAACCTTGCATTGAGTGATCCCTTCATCTCAGGCTCCAACTGGGTCCAGTCTCCATCTTTTTCTCAGATGTAAGTGTTGCTTAGAACACACAGTCCATCTTCCAGTTTCTTGGTTTTTTCCCATCAAGGTTAGTAACCAACTTGAGAACAAATTGATTGGGGAGAGAGAGAGAGAGAGGGGGGGGAGGGAGGGAGGGAGGGAGGGAGGGAGAGAGAGAGCGAGCAGAATAACTGTGCAGGAAGCTGAAAATCCTTGGCAGCTGCCAGGAAGAGGGCACAGGATGAGAGAAAAAGAAAAAGCTGATGCTTTATAAACCAGGGTCAAGTAAGCAAAGCAGGAAGAGCAATGGCGGTCTGTCAGCAGTCACATGGGCTAGTATCCAAAGAGAAGAGACAGTGAGGGAAGGAATTCAGAAAGCAGCAGGGTCAACAGTGAGCATCTGTAAGCATCTGCATG
This sequence comes from Sigmodon hispidus, assembly GCA_004025045.1. NCBI lineage: Eukaryota > Metazoa > Chordata > Mammalia > Rodentia > Cricetidae > Sigmodon > Sigmodon hispidus. The sequence goes on from PVIH01006008.1 coordinate 78,941, forward strand.
GGGTAGGAGCTCCAGGGATGAGTAGGTGTCTCAGTGAGGAGGCTGCTGCTGCTTCTCCAGTCAGCTGATGTGTCATATTTCTTTCTACCTTCTGGTGTCAGGCTGTTCTCTTGAGATTTTTCTCCTTATTAAAAAGGGGTTTGTCCATGCCTGGGAGAGCTTCATCAAAGGTTATTAGCAAGTGCTGACCAAGCTGTTTGTAAAAGGTATTTCACATTTTAAGGAGGGGCAATGTAATACTTTCCCCTTTACCTGGCATAGGTTTTCACTTACAAAACTGTGGGTGACCAGAGACACAAGATTTGAGATCCAAAGCTGATTGTGTGTGAGGTTTTCAGTCTCTCATCAGGGAATACCTCCTTACTTTTCACCTAAGTAGTAATATACCTTAATGCCTGTGTTATTTTCTTTTAACAAATAGAATTCTACTGTAGTTTTTGTCTTCAAAGTAATCTTTTCCTGTTTAATTTTAGTATCTTTAGGCTACACTTTCAGGTCTGCACATATAGTGCTTGCCTATGTGCACATGGGAGAAAGAATGCACAAAGAATGGATATGTGTGTGCAGCTGGGATAGATTCAGTGATACAGACTTTCAGAGAAGGGCCCTGCACCAGGACTCTACCTAGCTGAGTTTTGATTGATCCCACCCATTGCCATCTACATCATCCTTGACAGTACATTGTCACTGTTCTTGGGATTATGTCTTTAACTCCCTTCAGTTTCCTAGTCCCTGTGGTCTCTATAGAAAAGAATTCAGAGGTGAGTGTACACAGAGTGTATTGTGTAGTAGAAGACAAGCAGGGCTTTTTATACTATAAAGTGGAGCTCCTTCAAGGGATGAGAGCCGACCATGACCAAATGGATCATTACCAAGAGGCACTCCCAACAGGTGAGTGTGGACAATGGCCAGAAAAACCAGTGTGCTAGCTTACATATTATGGTAGGCATTGTACTCTTTCTAAAGCTACTAGAACAGACAGATTTCCTGAGGGGCGTTTTCTTGTTCAGGTGATTGACAGGTACATTTAGAATAACTCCTAAGGGAAAGGACAATGGGAAGTCTTTGTTCCTTTCTTGAAAGCCTGGCCTAGATAGTAATCTTATGACCTTCTGTCAGTTCAGAATGTCATCTCTCTATCCAGTCCCAGAGACATGACTTTGATATCACTCTTTTGGGCAGCAATCATGTAAGAGAACAGATGAAAAAGAACATAAGGAAAAGTGAATAAAAATGAATTTATAATACCTGGTAGAAGTGATAAGCTGATGGAAGAAGTGGTTTTTCCATAAGGAAAGCTCATCCATTGTACTCCAGACATGTTAACCCTTTGTGATTTTCTAAGATGTGGAAAACTCAACTAAGCCATTTGTGAAAGTGGAGGATCATGTTCTTGCTCTCCCTTAAATATGGATTTATAAAAAGCAGCCATGTTTTATGAGGGGGAACTGGCCATCCCCTAGTGGGTCTCAGTAGAGCCCAGCTATTCTGCGTTTCTTCTCCCTTTTGTCTAATCTGTAGCTATTCTTTTATGCAGCCCTTTAAATATTAAGAAGGGACACTGTGATACCCTCTTTCTTTAATCTTTTTAGAGGTCTTCACTTGCAAAATCAATGTATTAACAGTCACATAGAAAAATGAAGCCAGAAATAATTTTCAAGAAAAGATTTAGCATTCCTCTGTATTGCTGATCTAAGAACATGTTAGGGGAGGGGGTAATCACTGACAAGCTCAGCTATCTCCCAGCCTCAGCCCTGAGACCATTTTCTTTTTGAAAATGGAGAATTTTTATTTTGAGATGGAGATTTTTTATTTCCTGAATTCTGACTTGAATAAAATTATGTTTTCTTCTAATGTCTGGCTCCAGGTTTGATTTGGTTGAGAACAGGGGTAGTAGGCTAGGAACAGGTAACAAAATTCAGCCACTGGATTCTCTGTTTCTGTCTTTACATACTGTTAGTTATGAAGAAGAGGTCCAAGCACAATGATTTCAAGTCTGTTCATGTCAAACCAATGAGGTAATCATCCAAAGCATAAGAAAGATAGACATTATATATTTTCCAAAAAATAGAAAAAGAAAACTAGTAAGTAGTTTTGGAAAAGGCATTAGATTTTATATGTGCATACCCTTTGACATAGCAATTCTACTCCCAGAAACTGATCCTACAGAAGTAATTACACAGATGGACGAAGATATATCATAAGGAGGGCAGATACAGCATTACTTACAATATTGAGGAATTGGAGACCACTAAATGTCTGGCGAAAGGCAATTGGTTAAATGAATTATGAGAAATAAGGGCTATGCACTTGAGAGAAGGTATTTAATATGTCAGATGACTACCACGCTCAGGGAATATATGTTCAAAGATCATAAACCCTAAAATCCAACACTCTTAGTTTCAACCACCTTTAAGCAGCCCTATAAACACTTGTCCCACAGGAAGAGGGTTGCTGTCTAATAAATGAGGCAGTAAAACACAGGATTTTAAAATGTGGATTCTTAAAAGTTTAATTGTAGTTTGCTTTTTTGTGTAAATATATGTATTTGTTATGTGGATTTCCGTGTGTGTATGCACTTGTGTGTGTGTGTGTGTGTGTGTGTGTGTGTGTGTGTGTGTGTGTAGGTCTTAAATTGACATCAAATATTTTTCTTCACCACTCTTCTCTTTATTTATTGAGGCAGGGTCTGTAGATGAACCCAGAGCTCAGAAATCCTGTCTAGTCTAGGTAGCCAGTCAGATCTCTCTGTCTCTGCTTCCCAAGTGCTATACTTAGAGATGCTTGTCTACCAGGTCTGTGGGTTTCCATGACTTCTGCAGATCTGAACTCCAGGGTCCATGCTCATGTGACAAGTACTTCATCTACTGAGCCACCTCCTCAGTCCTATTGTCATTTTCTAAGGACAAAAATAATTATTCGACTTCAAAGACTTGAAATATAATGATTAGAGTAATGCAGGCTCCTCAGTGGTATAGCTTGTTTTTAGCATGTGAGAGGCACCAGCTCAACATTCATCATGAAGTACAACTTAAAAGAGAAAAAATAAAAGGCAAACAGAAGTCTAGGGAACAATTTGTTCAGATGAAAGCCATAGGTATGAAAATTTGGAGTGGGCAAAGAACAAAAATATCTGATAGAACGCACAGATTTGTAGCAGAAAATTCTGGTTCTGTGTTTTATTCTTATGTTTTAAAGATAGGTTCTTTCTATCAGGCTAGACCAGGATGACTTGATGTTTGCCTGGCTCCGACTACTCAGCATTTTAGGAGATGATAGGCACATGCCTCTGTGCCCACCAGAAAGACACCTCATGCATAGAATGTTAAGTCAGTATATTTTGCTGTAAAAGGTATTTATTTGTTTTTATTTTATGTGTATGAAAATTTTGTCTTCATGTATGTCTGTGTATCACATATATATGGTGCCTGAAGAGACAGAAGAGGAGGTGATGGACTTCCAAGAACGGGAGTTGTAGATAGTTGTGAGCTTCCCCGTGGGTGCTGAGAACCCACTCCAGGTCGTCTGCAAAAGCATCCATGCTAATAATCTCTGAGACATCTCTGCAGCCTCAATCTCCCATTGCTTTATATTCTGATTCAATGTTAAAAATGAAAGTGTGGTCTAGAAGCAGGAAAACAAAAGGAGCTTAACGATTGGTGACAGAATTCTTCTAGCTCTCCATTCTTCTACACACTGTTAAATATGAATCAGAATGCCAGCAGTCACTTGGGTAACAAGGATCACAAGAATGGAAGGTAGCATTTGGGACCAGGGTGTGAAGACCAAATCTGTATTACTGACCATGCAGTGGGATGACAGGACAGTCTTAGGCTGCACATTATGGGATATCTCTTACATGAGATAAAAATTAGCTGTTATCTTAACACATATCCACTTCATGAATTTTTTTGCATTTTTAAAAGTTTGTGTAATATGAGGGAAAATACAAATATTTTCAGGACTCAACTTTGCATCATCTTTGAAATGAGCCATAACTAGTAAAACTGAGTGTGTGTGTGTGTGTGTGTGTGTGTGTGTGTGTGTGACAGAGAGAGAGAGAGAGAGAGAGAGAGAGAGAGAGAGAGAGAGAGAGAGAGAGAAGAAAGACAAGGCCACTAAATTCTAATAAATTATGATCTTCTCATAGAGAAAAGCTTAAGGATTTATGTTTAAGACATCTCATACAACCAATGATAACACATGTTCAAAATCTTTAAGAAACGGTTAGTTCGTTATCAAAACATAAAATACCCTATTTGACCCAAAATAAAAGAAAATTCTGAATAGTCTAATAACCATATCCAAATAGGATAGCAGGCTCAGATGGTTTTATTGCTGCATTTAATCTAAATTCAAACATCATGTAATTCTTATGTTATTTAAATAATTCCAGTCCACAGGAAAAGATGATATGTCCTTAATTCACTGCCTAACATATCATGAAGATAGCACACAAGAGGAAATTAGATGGACTCCAATTACAGATATAAATGGAAGTATTTCAAATAAACTATTAGATGTCTGAATTCAGATATACATTTTTTAAATCAGATGATATGGCAAATGAAATGCATTCCAGTAATACAAAGACTTCAGAATCAGGGACTTTATCAACATATTTTATTATATCAGCAATCCAAGGCATATCAATCGGAGCTGAAAAGCTATTCAATAAAATGCAAAGCTATTGTGGATAACTGTATGAGAGAAAGAGAAGGAGGTTCCTAAAAAAAAATAACAAATGTTAGTTTCAAAACTGGCAGATGATATTTTAAAGGGTAAAACATTAAGGCCATTTCCTATTAAAAACCTGATAGCAGATCCTGCCACTGTCCTTTTGTGATCTTTGGAGCAGTAGCTAATGCAAAAGAAACAAACAAAATAATTTGAAACATTCGTGAAGAACATTGGAAAAAAGGCACATGCCGAACATATTTGTAACATTAACATTAAAATTTGCTCTAAGCCCTGGGAATTCAGAAGGTAAATGTAAAATGAACAAATACATAAACTATTTTTTTTTACTTAAAATAATGATAGAAATTAGACAATATATTCCATTCAGAATAGCATTAGGCATTTAAGAATCTTAGGTTATATACATATAAAACCTGAAACCAGCTGTTGAAGCATCAGTGGCCAAGAAGTTCAAAAAGCAGCTAGTTTACAGGATAAGCTATGGCAACTCTAAAGAAAAGACCATGAGGAAGAGGATGGGTAAGAGATTTAGAATTGAAGAAGTTTGAACCAAGAGCTGATCCTCTTGTGCACTGGTATATTCAAATAACTTCCATTTACCCACTAAAGCTTAGACAAATATCCCTTCTAAAAAATTCCTGGTACAAAGCCTGATATAAAGGAAATCACCAAACTGTAACAGAACTTAAAATAATATCAGAAACAAAGAAAGATCAAGATCCTAGACATAGGAACCATAACTGAGTAAGAATAGTAACCCAAGATGAATTTATAATATAAACGAGGAGTCCTCATGGTCTTTGTAGATATTTATAAACTTAGACATGCTCAAGACCATCTAACATAGATTTGTGTTGCTATCAAACAAGGTCAATCAAATTAAACCTAAATAAAAAATCAAAGCTTTATTATTGCTGTGATTACACAGATTTACTTTGGAAAATACCCTTCACAAGGGGATACTTTAAGAAATGAATTTGTGATTGCACCATCCAACTGGGTTCTGTTGTCAGATAATATTAAGCCTTAAAATAACTTAAGTCTCATGAAGACATTGGTGCTTGTCAAGTGGGCCTGTCTGTCCTTGGGAATCTCATTTCCAGCTGGAGTGGGTGGAGAGAGGTGGCTGTAGATTGGAAACAAAATTTGCATAGAGGATGGTGGTTTGTGTCTTGGAGGGTGGGATGTTAGCTAATGAGTAAGAATACTTTTGAAGTATTTACTAGTAAATACCTTGTCAACGTTGTTCTAGATCAAGATCATCCTGAGGGTAGAGTCAAGAATGAGGGATGATCTTAAACACAGCCAGATCTTTCATGATGACTAGTATGGTTCATGGTCAATAAGAGGTAACAGTTGGCAAAAGGAAAGGTAAGGTAGGCTGATGATGACCAGAGTCAGGAAAGGCGAAATATCTAGCTTAGCAATTTAGCTCAAGCTTTAGTACATATGTAAACAGAACCAAGAATATGACTTTAAGTTATTTTCTTAAGTAGAATAGAACTCGAAGCATGGGCTCAAGGACTAGGAAGGAGTTTCAGAGACCAGGAAGTGAGCAGTTAGTGATCAGGAAGCTGTTTAAGTAATGGGTCTAAAGTGCTTGAAGCCCTCTCTCAACACAGTCAGTGAGAGTGGAGAACAGAGAGGGAACTGGGGTTTAATACAGTGTAACCAAAGTGCTAGCCATCCTGTGTATTTTTATAATTCCACAATGTTGTGGGGTTATGCACTGATACATTGTTAATATTTGTTCCTCCTACTGGTTCAATAAAATGCTGATTGGCCAAAAGGCAGACAGAAAGTGTGGGCAGGGATACCAGACTAAGAAAACTGTGGGAAGAAGAGGAGTCAGAGAGAGAAACATCAGCAGATGCAGAGGAATCGAGATGGGAATGCTGCTCTGAGGAAAGCTACTAAGATACTTGGCTAATCATGGGTTAATTTAAGGGTTAAGAATTAGCAAGCTATATGACTGAGTCATAGGCTGATCAGCAAGAAGTTAATATAAAGCTTTGTGTGATTATTTGGGTTTAGGCAGCAGCTGGGCTGTGAGTGGGTCCGAACCTTGGGGCTGGGCTGGAAAGTCAGGGCCAGAAATTTGTTATTACAGCACAATTTTATAATTCTATAACTAGGTAATTCTGCTTACCAACTGAAACTCAGACTAAACATCCCTTGTAAAAAATTTCTGGCATCAAAAAATTTCATTTAGACCACTTCTGCATTTCGTCTCTTGGTTTTCACCTTTTTGACTTTTTCAGTTACCACTCTGATGTATTCTTCCCTGCTGTATCCGATAGTTTCCTGTTTTGCCCTTTCCTCCCCTCCCCCCACCCCTACTTCTCTTTCCTTTGCTACACATATGACATTTTCCCATAACAACCAACTTGTTGATTTACTCTCAGTATTCCTTAGTAGACTGTAAATTTCATTATGGATAGAGTCTTGCCCTGTTAGGCCTTATATCTTCAAGATTCAAGATTAGTATTTGCGACTAGTAATAGGTAGTCAGGAGGTATATGATCTATGGACAGGTTGACAGAAAGAATGAATGGGAAAATAGGAGGTTGTGCTTTATTGGCTGATGAATGAATTGGTCTGAGGAAGAAATTATAAATTTGGAAATGATTAGAGGGGTCAATGAGAAAATTATATCAAAAGTGTTCCAAAGACTTGAATTTATTTTTATTTTACTTTAAAAATGAGCTTGTTTGATTTTTGTGTCTACTTAAACTATTGTTTTCATCAGTTATGTCCAGGTTTAGGACAACGTTATTTGGGATTGCATTTGACATTGATTAGATATCATTCAAGACAGAAGAAGCACGGACTAGGAAATTTAGTGTCAACTCACAGTGTCTGAAGCTCCCTGGTCAGAACACACTGCAATAGAACGAGCCCAATAGACAGTAGACATACTGGATTTGGGTCACAGCCCTGTGCTGCCACAGGTAATACATAAATCTGAACCACAGACTTTATCAAGTGATGCCAACATTGGCAATCACTCATTTGTCTGAGTCGTTAGTAACGATGACATAGTCTGGAGTTGAGGTCCCAGCACTTAGTAGTCCTCAGTAAGTCTGAGTCCTGCCCCTCCAGCCTCCCCCTCAAAAACCTAGAGAAGAACATGGGTATTGGCTGCCTTACCAGTGTCTAAGTCAATGATGGGAACTGGGGTATAGAGGCAGAGATTGTACACTCGGCACTGACGTCAATGTTTGCTTGATACTGTCCTCTGTTTGGAGACCCAGCTCTCTGTAGAATCTCTAGCTTGTGTCTTTGCCTCTGATATTCTAATTCACTCCCCCACAGCATCTGGGGACCCACAGAATTATACTACTTAATCTAGGGAAAGCAGGGTACTTTCTGTGTAGTCTACTATTCACATTCCAATTAGGGCTCAGTTGCTAGGTTTCACCTCTAATTCTGCTTTCTCCCACGATGTCTTTTTCCTAAAACCCCTAAAATCAAGATCTCTGCCTTCTTTCATTACAAAATCAAGCAGAGGAGAGGAGTGACCCTGTCTCCTTATCTTAGACCATTGGCCTTATTGCCCCTCACAACTATACCTGCTCAGGGACCACCTGCTCAACATTCAGACCATCCTCTTTATAGCCATCTGGGCTCTGTGGGACCATCTCTAGCTAATCACGGAATCCTAGTCTTTGGTTTCAGTTTAGCTGTTGCCTGATGTGGAAAGCATCACAAATCAATGCCGGCTGAGAAACAGGTCTGAGGAGGAGGATGTTGTAAGCTTAACCAAGCATCTGGGCTCACCAGCAGAGATGTGTGGGAACAACTGGAGGGGACCAGCAGAGATGTGTGGGAACAACTGGAGGGGACTCGGGCAGAGGAGTGACACATTTTCTGTGGCCGCTGCAAGCCAGGTGCGAATAGGTTACCGTAGGTGATTGGCAGGTGGGAATTGACCGAGATGAGAGGTGTGGAGAGGAGGAACCTGGGAACTGTTTACTGTGTATAAACCTTTGGCTCTCAAGGGTCTCACCTGGACCAGGGAGATGACAGTGAACAGGCAGCCATGTAGATGAGAAAGACATGATGGGAGTAATAAGCACAGGGGACAACCCAGGGCTTTATTCTGTCATGGCAGTAACAGGAGCTTCTCTCTGAGAAAGTAGCATCAATTCTAACTTCTGGGTATCCAGGTCCCTCAAGGAACAGAACTGCAGAGAGGCTTAGAGCAGGAGAGCACTCAGTGTAGCTCCTTGTTGGAGATATGGGTGGGGTCAGGGGAGGCAAAGAGTTTAGCTGCTTATTCTGATGGGCTTTTAGAAGACAATGACCTGTGATTAGTATTTGGTGCACAGCTGACCTCAAGCTGTGAAGGGAGAGAGCCACGTGAAGCCTGGTGTCTCCGGTTGCAGCCTGGGCACCATAGTAAGGGACATGGCCACATCCTGGGATGTGGGCATCCAATACGTGGAGTAAGGTGACTCATGTATATAGTTACTGGGACTGAATGACACACGCTAGTACAGAATTTGCACTCATGGTTCTTATAAATAAAAAGACAGTTTGATAGACAGAGTCCATTTCATAGAATGGAACTGTCCTTTGCACAAAGCCTGCAAGTGAAGTTCCCTTTGCTTCACACATGTTCTGTGTGTCTGAGGATGGGTGTCCTTCTGTGGTCTGAAAGACAGCAGCTGAGGAAAAGGCTGCAGATGTGGGCAGGCTGCGGGAGGTAAACAAGGAGAGACAAGTTAATTTCTGAGGTTAGGATTTTCCTTGGAAGATATACTCAGAGATGATACATGTCTCAGAACCTTCATTGATGTCCTAATACTGAAGACTGTGCAAAGTGTATGGTGAATATGACATCATTCTTAAACTGAGAAATTAAAAAATTAAAAATTCGATATCATAAAGGCATAGTCTCAGGCATAGGGTATCAGATACATGCTGTAGTCAAGAACATAGGCTCTGTATCTCTTTTGATATTGCAACCTCATCCAGTATCATCTAAAACTCTTATTTTAAAACAAAAATCTGAATGTTTTGGTTTAGAATTGAAGGTTTTCCCAAGTTGAGCTTCAGTCTGTCATTCCAGGCTTCAGAGAATAGGTGGTCCTTGAATTCCGTGCTCTGGGTAACCATGGGAAATCAGTGTTCCAAGTACGACATGCAGATGACAGGGTAAGGAAAATGACTGAGTGCATTGGTGTTCCAGAACCCAGCAGGAGGGACTGGAGACATGGCCTGGCAGTGAGGCATGCTTGTTACTCTTGCAGGGGACTGGAGTCTGATTTTCTGAACACTCGTTAGGTGACTCACAATTGCCTGGAAGCTGGCAGTCTAGCTCCAGGAGATCTGACATTCTTTCTGGCCTTTGGTGCAGCTCTACGGATGTACACACACAGAGAGGGGCAGGGGGGGGAGGAGGGGGAGAGGGAGAGGGAGAGGGAGAGGGGGAGAGATTGAGATTTAAAAATAAGACCTTGAAAACATTTCAACTATTTTCTCTCTTTCTCATCAACAACTTAAAACACAGACATAGCGTCTTTACTTCCTAAGTGAGACAAAGCAAAAAACAAAAACAAAAACAAAACAAAACAAAAAGGAAGCAGGCGTTTTTTCAAGTCATTCTGCCAGGAATGAGCAAATTTGAACCAGGTGTGTTTGAATGCATGGAAGCCAATTGCAACACCTTACCCATAATGATCAGAGTTCAAGTACATGCTCGTTAATCATAGTCTTGCCTTGACTTTTAGACATTTTTATAGTATTGCTAGAAACCATGATTATAGTGATAATGTAATGTGGCAAAATTATAGTCAAATGGTATAAAATTTTAATGGCATCGAGCACATGCTATTTGACAATGGTGGCTCTTTGTGACCTGGGCCAATAGCTTAAAACATAGTTTTGTTTCCTTGCAGCTTCTCTGGATTTGACAGGCTTTACCTGATCTGTACAATGGCTTAATAGGCAGATCAGTTCTGGTTAAAACCTGGTTTTAAGATGTTACAGTCATTTATTTATATCTGGATGTCTGATACAAAATAGACAAGGCAATCACTGTCTTTAAAGCTTAATTTATTTTTATTTTATGTGTATGAGTGAGGGGCTGCTTATACCTATGTGGTGCACCATTAATGTGCCTGGTGCTCTCCAGGGCTGGAAGAGTGTTGTGGCTCCCTTGGAACTAGAGTTACAAATAATTGTGAGCAACTTTAGGAAAATAGAATAAGAGATTATGTTAGAAATTGCCAGGAGGAGGCTGTTTTCTTGAAATGACCATTGATCATGACACCTTGTGAGGGGATCCAAAGGGAAAAGATAAATGTCAAAAGTAACCCTGTCAGTGCTGTGTGGGTCTAGGAAAAAAGTAGGATCAGATTTTGAGGATCATGGTCATAGCCATATTCAGCTGGATTCAAAGGAACTGATATGCTCAGCCACAGTTAGAGAAGTGTCCTCCTGTGTTCTCAACCATTGTGTTCATGCTGGTGGCTCAGAGATAGAGACTTAGGCTAAGATACAGATTCAAAGCTTGGATTTATCTTTGTTCTAGAAAAGAACAAGCTTGTCTATCTAGGCCTGTAGGTTTGGGGTGCTATGGGATCCTTGTTTCTCTACACAGTCTATGAAAATTTCTTTAAGGACTACAAGGGATAATCATGAGCACATAGGCTTCACTGACTTCCTGCAGCATGGGAGGGGAGGGCATTTGAACGGTGGAGTATCTTATTGGAAATGAGAGACACAGAGAGAGTTAATTATGAGGTTTGTGCTCTGTCCAGTGACTCTTAGAAGAGTCACTATTCAGTTCTCTGAATTGCTTGTTGGGAATTGCACACTTTGAAGGCGAGGCGGAAGTTGAAGAGCTGGACCAGGATATCTTTTGTAAGACATCAGCAGTCCTTGAAGAAGAGGGTCATTACACCATGCTGCGGCATCAGAGTGACCTTTGAAGAAATACTTTACCTGTGCACTTTGCAGAGGGCTTTATCTGCGTCTGTTATCACAATCTGGTTAATGGCAGGCCTGATATTTAGTGCCTCAGAGGAAAAGTGTAAAATGTCCCTGACATTTTTAAGAAATCAGGACTACAATCAATAGTGTTTTTAGCCCCATGCACTGGAGCAGCAGTATAAACTCAGGGAATGGCTCTAGGCCAGGACCTGTCTCATGCCTTTCTTCTATCCAGGTCAGTCTGGCCCTGGGTAGAACCAGAGGCAGAACTGAAAAGGACTATTTTGCTGAACTCTGCTGAATTTAAATATGCATTTTTATCAAACATTAACAAAAATCACCAAAAATATTATCTAAGGCAAGATAACCCAACAAGTTAATTCAAGTGAAAATTTAACTAACCTTTCAAAATTAAAAATACTTTTTATCTTTGCATATGAACATTTCAACCACCTCCATATCCTCCCTTATTCTTCTCTATTCTAAATGTATATATAAAGTCTTACCTGCCTTTTAGCCCAGCTAGCCTGGTCTAGAGTTTGCACTGTAGTTCAAAGTTCTCTAAACTCTTGATAGTCCTTCTTCCTCAGCCAGCCCTTTAAGTGCTAGGGTTGTAGGCATGGCCCAGCATTCCCAGCTCAACTTAGTTAAATATAGATACTATCATATGTGTGTGTGTGTGTGTGTGTGTGTGTGTGTGTGTGTGCGCACATGTGCATGCCATGGTACATGTGTGGATGCTGGAGGATAACCTTGAGGGGCTGGTTTTCTCCTTCTATCCTGCTGAGGTAGGGTCTCCCTTGTTTCTACCTTGATGTGTACTCCAGACTAGCTATCCAGTGACTTTTTGAGTGATTCTCTTGTGATTTTCCTTCCATCTTTCCCTCAAAGTGCTCAGATTATAGATGAGCACCAAGGTTGTCCATTTTTATCCATATGGGTACAGGATGAAAAATCAGGGTGTCTGTCTTACATAGTAAGGTTTTTACCTGCTGAACCAACCATATCTCCTGCTTTTTTTTTTTTAATTTTAAACCTTCATATTCTCTGTGCACTTAATTCAGATTAGCACTGTTAGATGCTGATTTTGCAGAAAGCTATGTGGTTAGAGACATTTGAAGAGGCTTACAGAGCACGTACCAGTATTGTCTGAGTTTTCTGGGGCGGAAGCAGAATTCTCCACCCCCTTTTAGGCTTCTTTTGCTCTGTGGACACATTTTCAGATGTCACACCAGCTCCTTGGAGACAAAGAAAAAAGATGGTTACCCATGTTCTTCATTTTGTAGAATTATAAACCAAACTGCAGAAAACTTAGAGAAATCAACTTAAAAATATTTTGGATAATTGACTAATCTGGGATGTCCATTTGTGCATACCCGAGCATGGTTACAGTACAGAAAACCTCTGTTGGAAAGAGATCTAGACACTGTGATGATCTAAGTACCTATTAAAGGGTCTCTTGGGTCCTTTCCCCTTGTACAGTCAGTTTTAAAATTTGTTCTGTCTCACCCCAAACCCATTGTCCTTTTGTAATCCAGGTTGACTCAGATGTCTTCTGTGGACTGATGTTCATGAATGAAACCCTTCTTTTGTGCTGCATGAAAGAGGCAACCCTAGCTTTCTCTGGGTTCAGAGGGAAAATTAATCTTCGATAGGAGCAAGAAATTGGCTGAGCTGATATACGGCTTTCAGGAGAGTGGCCTATATATTTTCTTTGCTCTGGCTTCTTTTCTTCTACTTATAAAACGAGGGTTAGTGAAACTCACCTCCCAGTGAGAGCTTCTACCCTCGAGATTGATAAAAACCCAGTGGAGGTGGCATAGATATTTCGGTGAACTGCACTGTGGAGCAACCCTGCAGTTTTCAATTAGGTTCCTGGGAATGTGGCTGTTAGGGTAGGGGAGAAAGCCCTCTGAATGTCCACTCAGGGGTTCAGGTGGCTGGTCAGGGTGATAGTGGGTTATCAAGGAATTATTATGGGAAGAAATGCTCCCTCTTCTTGTCCTCACTTAATAAGGGGTTTGGGCAGACAGGAAATTAGAAGCAGACTCAAAGTGTTGCCTTCGAAGACCTCTGACCAGGCTAAGAATAGCCTTCATGTGTGTCCATGCTGGGGAGGAGAGCAAGAGACACAAAGGGGCCTCTTCATTACTTTTCCTTCTGTTGTTGCCAGGGAAAATGTAGTCAAGGAATACAACACAGAACAAAATATTCGATTGATCCTTTGTTTGCTTGTTGAAGGTGTGGTCTTTTCTTTCCCCTTCTTCTCCAGTTTGTAAGTCCTGACAGAGGTGGGTGTGGCTTTTCCTTCATCCTTAGCTGATAAAGTAACAGAGACATGGGGCAATGACTAGTGTTCTGCCTAATTAATCTAGGATGGAAGGCCTTTACAACTGCTCTTAAAGAATATTGATCCTCTTTGGACATGGAGGACACAATATGAGCAGCTGATGAAGATTATTTTTTAATTTTCTTAAATAATTGGATGAGATACTATCAGGAATGCATGCACAGAATCTTAACGGTGGGTAATCTTGTATCTCTTAGGGTGTTCCATATGCCTACATTTAAACTAATTAAAATATACACCCAGCTGTTGTGTTGCATTGTATCTGCAAGAAAAATCATCTATCAAAACATCCCAGAGTTCTTTAAAAAGCACTTAAATGCTTATTTTTCTCAATATCTTGGGGGAGATTTTAAACTTTCAAGAAAACCTTTGTTTGCTTTGCTTATGTGGAATCAGAATATAGTTATATCTGTGAGAACAAGTCAGAATTGGAGTTCTTTTATCAAATCCATTACTAAAAAAAGAGACATTGTGTCTATGCCAGGGTTTAAGATTAAACATTAATAGCTCTTGGTTCATCTGTATGTAAATACCATTCTCTGACAAATGCAAACAGTTTCTAGAATTGCATCTTGTGAGCACTGCTGTGGGCTTTTGTGTGCCTTCATCTTCTGGCATCACTCTGTGGCTCAGGTATATGAAGTTGGGCACAGATCCTCTGCAAACATCACTCCCTGTTAAAAGTGGCATGACAGGTCTCAGGTTCATTGACAACTTAGGAAATTGGAGAAACAGTTCAACTACTTTTTGTTATACTAATCATGCTGAAGGCGAAGGTACTTTTCATGCCACACTAACAATTTTTCTCTAGGAAAGGAGAATCCTGCCTGGAGAGATGACTCAGCACTCAGGGCCATGACTGCTCTTGCAGAGGACTCATTATGTTCCTACATCAAGAGGCTTGCACTCACATACATGCACAAACCCGCTACACTTAAAAAGCATCCTTAAACATACCACAACAACATACTACCAAACTACAACGGATGGCAGTGAACAAAACTTACAATGTCTTGCTTTGGTTTTTAAATGTTAGTAGTTAAAAGTTTTTCTTTCTTAAATATTTTATTAGCACATGGAAACATAACTGACTTTGTTGTTGATTGTGTGTCCTGTAATTTTATTGAATTCATTTATTAATATTTCTCATATGGGGAACCTGGAGTTTTATGCATGTTAACTACTTTTATTTGTGAGCGTAGGTACATATACCTCTTGTCTTTTGATTTGAGTGCTTTTTATTTCTTTATCTTTCCAGTTGCCCTGGCAAATATGTCAAGTGCGGTGATTCTTAATTTGTGGGATGCTACTGGGGGTCGGGGGGGGCAAATGACCTTTTCACAAGGGATCTCATATCAGATATCCCACATATCAGATATTTACATTAAGACTCATTACGACAGTGAAATTACAGTTATGAAATAGCAACAAAATAACTTTATGGCTGAGGGTTGCCACAATACGAAGAACTATATTAAAGGGTCACAGCATGAGGAAGGTTGAGGACGCCTCTCGTGTTATGCTGCACACAGATGCTAAGAGGAAGAGTTCCTGTCTTCTCCAGATTAGAGGAAAAATCAATGAGATTGTTTCCATTGCATGTGATGATGTCTGTGAGCTTTTCACACATAACCTTTATTATGGTCTGTAGCAAGATTATGCTGGTAATGTAAATATTTGTCCCACCTATGGGTTTAATAAAAGCTGATTGGCCAAAGGCAAACAGGAAGTGTGGGTGGGGATACCAGGCTAAGATAACTGGGGAACATCTCAGAGCAGAGATAGATGCCAGACAGATGCCAGAGAGCTGCCAGAGAGAGCTGCCAGAGACACAACAAGGAGACGGCAGCAGACACAGAGGAAAGAAGCTGAAATGTTGCTCTGAGCATAGGTACCAAGCTGCACGGCTGAACAAGATGGATTGAGTTCAGATGAAGGAGCTAGCAAATTATATGCCTGGGTCCTAGGTCAATCAGAGTAAAAATAATACAAGCGTAGTCTATGTGATTCTGTCGGCCTGTGTGTGTTTCTGTGGGATTGTGGGTCTGAACTTTTGAGCTAGACTAGAAAGTATGGGCCAAAACCTGTTACAACAATGGTTGGATGAAGCCTTTCTGTTTCTAGCTTTTGATTTTGTTTCTTAGAATCTACAGAAGGGACTAAAGACAAATGCATAGTTGGTAGCCGAGTTATTCACAGCTCAGATCCAGAGCTATCCAAACACCTCACTGGTTCTTGGATGGACAAAATTCATTCAATGAAACAGCACTCTAAAATCAAAAGGTAAACAAATTTTGGATATATGCAACAGATGTTTAAATCATTGCACTAAAGTGCAAGTATTTAGACTTATAAGAATACATATTTTCTAACTCTATGAAAATGTAGTTTCTATAAAAGGCGAGACTATAGAGACACAGCAGTGGTTGCCTATGATGATTATAGAAATGGGGATGGAAACATTAGGATGTGAAAAATCATGCTATAATTTTTGAATTTTCTAAATCTCAACACAGTGTGCACTGAAAATGGATACATTTTAGATTACAGAAACTTTACCTAATTAAAATTTGGATAAACGAACCAGAGAGATGGCTGAGCAGATCAAGGCCCTTATAGCCACGCCTGATAACTTGAGTTTAATATTCAGGACTCATATAGATGGAGAAAGAAATGACTGCTATAATCCCCATCCCCAAACAAACACATAACATGGAATAAAAACATTGATTAGTAATAAATTACCATGATTTGATGCGATATTTGAGAATGGCAGATAAAGTACTATGAATCCAGGCACAGGTAAAATGAAGTAAGGCACAGGCTATTAGCTGCAAAGAACATCTGTCCTTTGTAGATCAATGTTCCTTACTTCATTTTACCCCTGGTAACTATGTTGTTATCATTATACACAAGAAAATTATGTTTTTAAGTCAATATATAGAACATATTTCTTACTATATTAAAACTTTTATTAATAATAATGCTTATTATTATTAGTGCATGCCTGCACATAATAGATGTGTGTATAAAGGTCAGAGGACAACTTTTGGGAGTCACTTTTCTCCTTACACTGTGGGCTCAGGGGATTGAAGTCAGGTTGGCAGCCTTATGCAAGAAATACTTTCACGGATAAGTCATCTCACTCTCCTGGGGTTTTCTTATTGGAAGTAGCATGAACTCCAAAGCTCTGCCTTTCCTACTTTCTTGGTTGGGGGACTAAAGATTATGTCCTGATATGTTTGTCTTCTTGATGGTGATCTTGAACAGACGGCTACACTGCAGGAGAAGGCAGCCTGGGGAATAAGCAACCATTGTGCCTATTTTGATGACTTCCCATTGGACTACTCCATGCTTGCTTGCAGGGCAAGATAAAAAGACCCATAGAGCAGAATAAATGTGCTATGGAGTTTGTGATTGAAATAAGAATGAAAGCTTTGCTTTCAAGTAGGCTGTGTTCACTATTTGCTTGGACACCCTTTTTTAGGGAAGGATCTCCAGCAACCAGGCTCCAGTCAGGTACTTTATCAAAGGAAGAAACTGAAAATGAAGCTTTCAGGATCATCACCAAGAGATCTTATAAGTCTTTGCCATAAGAGTCTTACCACACTCAAAACAAACTAAATTGTCTGCTAAGCTGACCACACAGTCCCAGCCCCAGGGTTCATTTCCTCTTTAGTCTTATTACTAAGGAGACCTAACTTAGGTAGGTTTTACTTCTGAGGACATCACTGGGGAATTTTGCTGAAAGCTGTATTCCAGTTGGTCTGAGGTGGCACTCTTGGGGCACAATTTGACTAAAAAGGAATTAGATGCTTGCTTACTTCTTAGAAGAACAGAATTTTATATGGAGAATGACTCCTGAAGAAATTCCCCCTTCCTTGTTTTTTTTTTTTTTTTTAAATTTCACACAGAAATTGAGCTGTTTGTGGACTCAAGGATCCAAAGAATAATTTGATTGTTTTCTTTGAGTTTATTAAAAAGAAATACCTAATTGGTTGAACAAGGCATCTTGAACAATTTGGACACTTGTCAACCATTTGTCAGCAAATGGGTAGCTCAGGGAGGCTTGAACTCAGGAGTTTGTCGTCTCTATGATAGTCAAACTTTTTAGAACTTCTACTACCTCTAAAATCTTGTTGTGATTAAAACATAATGATTGTATATGTGTGTAGAACACAGTATGAAATCTCAGTATAGATATATGTTGGGTAATAACCAATGGCATTTACATATTCAACAACTGAAATACTTTATATTTCATTATAATGAGAACATCCAAAATCTTTTCTTCTATATTTTGAAATATACAGTCTGCTATTGTTTTCTTTTTTTTTCATTTAAAAGTTTTTTTTTTACATACCCACCACTGATCGCCTTCCATCCCCTCTTCCCAGTCACCCCTCAATTTTCCCCCACCCCATCCCCCTATTCATTCCACAGGGAAGGTAAGGACTCCCAGAATGAGTTAATGTAGTCTGGCATATCCAGTTGAGGTAGGCCAACCTCCTTTTCCCAGTATCAAGGATGATCAAGGTGTTCCTCTGTAGGGAATGGGCTTCAAGAAGTCAGTTCATGCACTAGGGATAAAATCTGGTCACACTGCCAGAGACCCCATGAATTCACGCCAGTCAACTGTCATCTACATTCAGGGGCCTAGTTCAGTCCAATTCAGATTCCCCAGCTGTCAGTTCAGAATCAGTGAATTTCCAATAGCTCAGGTCAGCTGTCTCTATGGGTTTCCACATCATGATCTTATTTATGCTATTGGTGTTATATGTAGGAAATGGTCTCCTGTGTCAATGTGTTCAAGGCTATTTTCTACTTTGCTTTCTATCAGATTCAGTGTAACTGTGTTTTTATGTTAAGGTCTTTGATCCATTTGAACTTGAGTTTTGTGCAGAGTGATAGACATAGATCGATTTGTATTTTCTATATGCCAACATCCAGTTGTGCCAACACCACATGTTGAAGATGCTTTCTTTTTTCTATTGTATATTATTTGCATCTTTGTCAAAAATCAGATGTTCATAGGTATGTGGATTAATGTCAGGGTTTTCAGTTTTATTCCATTAATCCACATGTCTGTTTTTCTGCCAACACCAAGCTGTTTTTATTATTGTAGCTTTATAAAGTTGCTGCTATTGTTTTCTACAATCAATCTAACAGGTAGAAAATACTAGAATGTATTTCTGTGTTCTACTCATTGGTCTATTCCTCCCACTCATGTTTGCCTTATTATTGCCAGCCTCAGATTATCCCTATTTTACCTTGACATTGAATTTAAATTTCACAAACACATATGACCATGGAATGTTAGTCTGTCTTTGCCTAGATTACTCCGCTTCCTCTAATACTCTTTTAGGCTCATCTGTAATGGAGCAAATCAAAAGAGGATTTCATTTTCCTAGTAGCTGAATGGTATATGCCACATTTTTTTGCTATTCATTTATTGCTATACATGTAGTTCGTCCCATATTGAGACCATCATGACTAGGGCTGCAGAAAACATGGCCTCTAAAATATTTTCTCTAAATTATTTATTTCTTTTCCTTTGTATTTATACCAAGTAATAAGATTTCTAGATCATATAGCAGTTTTACTTTCAAATGTTTTAGTTTTAATGTTATTTATGTTATTATTGTTTAACAAGCAAAAGTTACTTATCTCTAAACCAATAGCTAACATTTTCAAAAAACAAGTTACTATAAAAGTCTACAGTATCTTGTCAAAGTCTTTTTCTGAGCATCACTTAATCCCATTGACACCTTCTACTGACCCACTGAGACAGGCTGAGAATTACAGTTACTTTACAACCAAGAAGCCTAATGTTTAGAAAATAATGCTCCTGGGTCATACCATTTACTTTCTAGACCTCTCCCAAAATGCTTCTGGCTCTTTCTCAGCCATGGTTGCACGTTGAAGTTGTTTTCTTTGACAATGTCACTGTAATGAAACCGTAGCAGACTTAGTGGTTTAAACAGTAGGAAAAACTAAGGTCAAATTGCTCAGAAGTCCAGTTCCTCACATCTCATCTGCAAGTTTGCAAGTGGTCACATTGTTAATGAATGTTGCCTCAAATGACAGAAAGGGATCCCCTGTAATATCTAATAAAACTATTCATAAGGACTTTCCCCTTATGACTTAATTAACTTTTAATGCCTGTGTTTTGAGGTATCACAGATGAGGGTTGAAGTGTGGCATTAGACAGTAAACATATGAATTTAGAAGAAGTGCAGTAATTCCATAGCCATCACCTAGGGCATTTTACTAATACTGGCACCTAGTTCCACCCACACCAAATAAATCATTTGATGAGTGCAGACTTTTTTTTTTTTTTAACCTAAAGTGATTGTCATGCACTTAAATTCTTAAATTGAGTGGCATAGAGCACTCTAGAGAGATGTACTTTGGCATGGACTTAGATGAGTATTTACTTGAAAAGAAGTTGTTTTGGTTGCCAGTAACGATATACAGAGGCTAGGGGTTTGATAGGAGAATAGATGATGAATATTAATAGTGATGTATTGCAATAGCCATGCCTCCTATAAGATCCTTCACTTTCTCTGGAGACTGATAAATGACATTTAGTATCAAAATTTATCTCCTCTTCAGCTATGGCTACATCTGTGAAATCTTCTGAGAATCCAGCTCAATCCTGCCTAGGACTTAGATCCAGAAGAGAGAGGGACAGGCCTTGATGCTGTAAGCAAGGAAGAGATTTTGACTGATAATGTATTTTTACTATACTTTCATTTCATGTTGATTTTTTTAAAAAAACTTTTCACTCCTGCATAAATATTTAATTGTGATGCTTTGACTTCATGTCACTTAACTTGCTTAACTATTCTACTGTGTATTTTCTATTGTTTCTCTTGCCCAAAGCCCTGTAGTTTCCTCCTCATTCCTCCTCCATTAGCCCCTCTGCATTCACTCCTTGCTCTCACCAATACCCCGCCCCCCCACTCCTCCCTCTTCTTCTCTTTCTGTGCATGGGGAAGAGGAGGGCCATTGTCTTTCACTACCACAAAATAAATAGTTGAGTTTCTCACAGCTGGAAAAACCACAGGAGATCAAGGGATAAGCCTCACTCCTAGAGAGATACTTTCAAGATCATGATGTCTACCTGCCAGGCTCCTTAAATTATCACTGTCTACAGCTTTAATTATGTTCAAGCCTCTCCTTCAACACCCACTGTTCCCTCCCCCCTTTCTGTTACTTCTCTGCCGCTCTTATGCCCATTCTTACTTTATGTATTTTTCTCCAATGGAAAGTTCCAGAAATCTGTTCTAACACATGCTTAGTGTGAATTTGATGCACCACAAAACTAAAGAACAAATAATCTTACTCAAAGCCTCTCTTCTCTGTTCACTTTTCTGCAAAACGTTACCACAGGCTCAGGTTTGCTTTGTGTGTCACAGCTCCTGTCAGGCTCACAGCAATCAGTCACAAGACACATCCCAATTTCAGAGCCATTAAGATGTGAAAAACCCTGTCTTCAAATCACTGAAATGTGGTGAGATGAAAGAAAAGTCTGTATTGACAGATATTTCTAAAGAAATCCTACAGGAGGATGCGACAGCACACATTGATTTTGCACAAGAACTCCATGTGTTTCCTGTTTTCACTTCTTTTTCTCAGTGATGCTTACTCATAGGGCTGGTAGACAAAAGGAGCAGAATGGCCTCATGTTTCCCAGTTCCTTGATCTCTTATCCTGAGCCCAGGACACAGATCATCATTGTGATGCAGAGTTAGGGAGTTCAGCTTTCTCAGAAATAACCAAGGGATTTCCATATGGTGCTCTGCATTTATATTACTGAAACACAATGAAATGAGATCTCAGAAATGTTTCCAGCACATCCAAAATATAAAAGTGGGGAGATGTATATACTAATGAGCTTTATTATGCATTGTAAATCAAAGCACCAAGTTGTACCCCTGAGCTGCAGTCATTTAGATGTGATGTGTATTTCCCAACAAGGCTGAAAAGTAAAAGCAGAGTTAAAACAAATCTCAATATCTACCACCAAGTGTTTGATGACACATCTCTGAAAGAGAGGTCTGGAACATGTCTTCTAAGCTACCTCTGAGTGAGACTTGGAATTGCTTATATATTTTTTAAAAATTTAAATAGAAATTAGAAGACTTGGATTTATTTTTCAAACTGAAAAGAGAAAATAAAGTTGGATAATAAATGTATTAATATAAGAGGTATGGAGGTTTGAAATAGCCTCTATAAGCTCATAGAGATTGGCACTACTGGGATGTGTGGCTTTTGAGTAGGTGTGACCTTGTTGGAGGAAGTGTGTCACTGTGAAGCCAGGCATTGAGGTCTCATATATGCTCAAGCCACGTCCAGAGAGACAGTTTATTCCCTGTTCCCTTTGGGTCAAGATGTAGGGTTTTCAGCTCCATCTCTATCCTCATGTCTTCCTGCATGACACTATGTCACATCATGATTGGATTAAACCTCTGAAAACATAAGCCACCCAAGCAAATGTTTTTCTTTTATAAGAGTGGCCACAGATAGTTTCTCTTCACAGCAATAAAAACCCTAACTAAGACAGGGGGCTATTGGTGATAGTTTAGATAAAATAATAGTGGTTTAAAATGAATATATATTACAGTACTTTCTTTTGCTATTCATACATGTTTACACAAGCACACACACTCGTACTTATGCACATACACATGTACATGTACACACACATAGATGGAAGGAAGTTTGTGGTAACAGTTAGGAGCAGATGTCCATAAATAAAGGGTCATGTGTGTGTATGTGTCTGTCTGTCTGTCTGTCTGCCTGCCTGTCTGTCTCTGTGTGTGTGTGTGTTTCCCTTTTAAAGGGAATTTGTTTAGTTAAGGTCCATTTATTCTCCCAGGATAAAAAGCAGAATGTGGAATGTTGCTGATAGAAGCCGTTCCTGTACAGAAGATGAGAAGAATCCTAACTCAGTCTTCTCTTTCCCAGGCTTTGACTCAATTATCTAATAAAAAAACACTCTGCTGGAGAAAGAGCACTGTTTTGTGCCTGAATTTTTTGATCAATTGCAGCAGCGCCTTTAATGGGAGAGTGTGTGGTAAGCAAATCCTGAACTTGCTGCATTTAAGATACTCAGAGACAGTCTCAATCTCCAACAAAAGTCTCCAAGTATTATTATGCAGTAAGGTCTTTAGAGTCCTTTAAAAATAGCACTAACATGTGAGTCGTGATTGCAGTGCTACTTGGAGATTCTGGTTGGTGTTGTGATGGCTAATTATACCAAGTCCTTTGAATAGTTTACCAATGAGTGCACATGCAATTAAATCGCTACTCATTCTCAGGGGCCACTTAGTTCTAGTTGTTTTTAAGACATTTTATCAGTTCCAAATTCTAGACAGATTCTTAGTGTGGTGACTCTGATGCAGTTCCCAACTGCTATCAGTAGAGCAAGGCTCTCCTACTCTCATTGGATAATTGGAGACCCCACAATGCCAGGTACAGCTTCCCTGCATTTGAAGGTAACTTTATTTGGAACCTGATATGGATCACCATGACCTTAGATGGGAGGTTTCAGGAGACTCACTTAATTCTTTCTTCTCCAGGACTATGACAATAGGGGTGAAAATACCCCAAGTAATGTGGACCAATGAGGGCCTTCCTTTATAAGCAACAGCCTGAGGCAGAATCTCAGAGTGCTCTTCCCTTCATGGGCTTGGATGCCAGGGTGGAGGCCAGAACCACCTGATTAGTTTTCAAGTGGTATTTATACTGGTTAATTCCTCCCCATAAAAATAATAGCATGGATACTAGAATATCAATGTTTAGAGTGTCATTATTCACAACAGCCAAAATGGGGAAACAATGTAAACAGCCATGGATGGATGATGGGTTAAAAATAAATGTGATATACATATATATATATATACACCACTAAAAGAGAAAAAAGTTCTACCTCATGCAATATAAACAACCTTTGAAGGTGTTATACTTCTTCAATAAGCCAGACACAAAAGGACAAACCATGTAAGACTACTTACATGAAGTTCCAAGAAAAAAAAATCACACCTACAGAAACAGGAGAAAGAAAACTGCTTGCCAGAGGCTAAGTGGAGGAAGGAAGGGGAGTTACTGTTTAATAGATAAAGAATAGAGCTCTAGAGATGGAGAGGCACAATATTGGAGCACCGTGAATGTCCTTAGTAATGCTGAAACATGCCCTAAAAACCTCAAATGTTAAACTATTGTCATTTATATTTTTAACTCTATAAAAGTAAATAAATAAAAGTTATTAAACATTCCTTTGCACCATCATAATAAATTATACTCAAGATTCCCACTCCATAAAAACCATAAAAAAATCAATAGGAAATATTTAGGTTTTTTCATTCAGAGGGTGTCCAAAGTATCATTAACTGTCAACTTGACACAGTCAAGAATCACTTGAACAAAAGAGTCTCACTTGAGGAATTGTCTTATCAGGTTGTGTGGTGGGAATGTTCATCTCGATGCTGTGAAAATCATTCTGTAAATAAAGGAACTGTTTTGTCCTGTGTCGAGCACTGTAGAAGAAGTAGGCAGGGAAACTGAGGTTCAGGTAGGAGGAGTGCTGAGTCAGAGAGACTCCATCCAGCAGTCCAAGAAGAAGCATATAGGAATACAGATGAGCTAGGGCCCACAGGCCATGTGGCAGAACAGATTAATGAAAATGGGTTGAATTAAGATGAAAGAGCTAGCTAGCAATGTGCCTGAGCCATAGGCCAAAGAGGATGAAATTAACAGTCAGAGTCATTTTTTAGGGGAAAGCTGCCACAGGCAGGTTGAACCTCTGGCCCGTATAGGGTCAGAAACCTCGTACAACAAGGTTGGAATGTAGGCATGTCTGTAAGGGATTGCAGCTGGACCCAGCCCTCTGTGAGCAGAACCATTTTTTTGATCAGGTGGTCCTGGGCTGTATCCAAGCTAAGAGTGAGAGAGCAACTTTCCTCCACAGTTTTGCATCAAGTTCTTGCTTAAACTCCTGCCCTGACATCTTTCCAAAGATGGACTGTGACCTGGAAGAAAATAAGACAAATAAGCCTTTCCTTCCCCCAAGTTGTTCTTGGTCAGAATGTGTTATCAAGGCAACAGAAACCAAACCAAGAAAGTACTGATGACTCACGTAAGAGACAAAAACCTGTGGAATTATTCTGAGAGTTGTGTTTTTCACAGACGGCATTTTAAGGATGAAACAAACATTCCCCTGAACTGTGGACACTGGAATCTGAGCTTCATTGTTTGAAATATTTTCTCTGTCTTCCTCCATAACCTGCACTTGCCAAGTACCCTTCATCAACACCGGTCTGCCTGAGGTCAGCCGTCAGCAAGGAGCATTTGGTGATGTGAGCAGTAAGTGTTTTCTTCATCCATTTACAACCGAGTTTAAAGATAAGCAACAAAGAAAGGTGTCAGATGAATGAAGTGGGATCAGCTTGGGGTCTGGCTCACTTCCCTCACTTGTTGCTCTTTGGTCTCATGAAATCTTATGTGCATAATGTAAAGAACAGGAGCTTTGGAGCTCAGAGCTGATTTTCTTACTGCTAGAACCAGAACTTCTCTCAGCCTCAGTTGTTTTTTTTCCATGCAAATTAGATATCAACCTTTCTGAATTTCTTCAAGGAGCAAGTGAGATAAGAAAAGTGCTTAAGTATAAAAGATCAATGCCCAGCAAATGTTGGATAGCATCCAGCCTCATCTGCCTTTCTCTCCCTTCCGTTCCTCGCAGTTGAACAAGACATCAGAGGTGCAGAGATAGGGTTGGAAGGCATTGTGTGCAGGGTCGGGAGGAACGTGAGCACTGATGAATGCCAGCTGTCAGCACTGGAATCCCAGCTCAGCAATTTGCCAGCTGTGTAACCCCAGGCATGTTGATCTCTCACTTATTTGCAGAACTGGAATGTGGCATATGAAATTATAAATATATTTTACATTTTTATGGGAACAGTGTGAGACAGAGTTTATCAGGACACCCTTTTGTAAGGCACACTTACATGACTGTGTTGCACATAGGAGGCATGTCTACATGCCAACTGGCATATCTTATGAGTAAGCACCTATAACTAAATTTAAAAACAATGAAACAATTGACCAGGCTTGAGGGAAATATAATAGCCCTTCTGTTCTTTCTAGATAAACTAGAAAAAAAATGGTCACATTTGAAAGTAGAGTATTAAAAATACATAAAAGCTTAAAAATTATATATTTTCTGGTAATGTGTTAGTGGTCTGATGCATGAAAACACTGTATGTTTAGTTTATGATAATATTTGTCTATTTTTAAATCTTATGCATATGAGTTTTTTGCATGCTGATGTGTATGTGGACTATATATATTCCTCGTATCCTGAAATGGCAGAAGAAGTCTTCAGATCCTCTGTAACTAGAGTTTTAGGTGGTTTTGAGCTATCTGTTGGGTGCTGGGAACTGATCCTGGGCTCTATACAAGAGAAACAGTGATGTTAAATGCTGAGCCATCTCTCTAGTTTCTAATGTTGGTATTTTTATAACTTTAGTAACTTTTCTTTTTCCTTTTGAACTACAAGACTACATTTAAAAAAAATGATCAAGGGTACAATTCCATGACATTAATTACATCCCCAATATAGTGCAAATATTCTCATTATTTATCTCAATAATTTTTATCTTAGGATTATGAATATTTGTAACTTTTTATAACATTTTTGTTGATCGAATAAAAATATATCTATAAAATGTGTATTTATTTTACCCATCCACTACTACTTCTTTTTGAATCCTCTTTCAAGATTTAGGTCCTATTTCTGTGACTTTTGATTAAAAAATCAGCATGCACATTGAATATAGTTCTGTATCTTTTTTCTGTTCTTTGTTTTTAATTGAAAACCATTGTTCATTGCTGGAATTATTGCTTTCCAGCTCTTTGTTGGGAGCATGGGTCAGAGAAATATGGTGAGGACCAAAACATCACCAATACAATCTTGACATATTTAGATAACTGTTTTAAACAACTTCATTGGTAATAGTACATGTAAGAAAAAAGGAATATTAATGACTTTTTAAATGATTTATTACATTTCTTAAATTTGAGACTAACACTTGGCAGGTTTATTAATCAGACCTTTTTATCACCTTCATAAGATACTTGACATGAACTGCCTCAGGAAGGGAAGATTTAAAAAAAAAATTAGCTTATGGTTTCAGAGGGCTTGACCCACAGGTTCTGCGTTTCTCAACTTATATGAGGCAGAACAATTATGGCTGTGGGAACATGTAGAAGAGGAGGATGTTCACATTAGATCAGACAGGAAGTAGTCCAGGGGACCAGGTGTAGCATTTAAAGGCACTTCTCCACTAACTTACTTCCTCCAAGTGGGTTCTATTTTTTAAAGTTTACAAAACCTTCCAGATGAAGACCAAGCATTGAACATTTGAGGTAAGAGGAGCATCTCAGATTCAAGCCATAGCACTAGGCATTCATAAGCTCCTCTTGTGTATTATTTAATCAACAATCACATATCTCTGGTGATGTAAATGGTCATTTTTCCATTCTAATGAATGAGGAAACTGATGTTTGGAAGGGTTAAATCCTTGCACCCAGTGTCTAAGCTAAGAGTCATACCCTCGGGTGATCAGAAAGTTCAAAACAAATAGATTCTGAGAACTTGAAAGGGTAAAGGTAATGCCATTTGAAGGCACAGTGTGGACACATTACCTGTGGATCAATTAATCTAAGGACTTGGCCTTTCACTGGGCCTCAGCTAACACTGTCGTAGCTAAATTGTGCTAGTTACTAAGCAGAGAATGGAGCTTTTTAAAAATTAGTTATAACAACTAGAAAGAGCTAATTGGAAGGACAGGTCAGAAGTTTTAAATTGTTTATGATTTCATTATGAAAAAATATTTTCTATAGCCAACATAATTTGCTTTTTAAAAAATCATGGTTAGAATAATTTTTTATTTTAATCTTTTGGAAAAAACTAAATGTGAGGGCTCAACTTCCTTGACAGTGCCTATTCAATTAAAATGATTTATAAATAAAATAAGATAATTAATCATCCTAACTGCACCAACATTACCATTTTGTGACCCACACAGAGGTCACACTATGTAAATGATTCAAAATAAAGAGCAGGAGGGCTCTGCATGCTTTAAACAGTGAAAAATGATGTCACAAGTCAAGTCCTTTATTCCCAAATTTATTTACGGGTTAGTTAATTATCCCATAGTTTATGTACATAGAGGAAAACACAGTCTATGATATTATCTGTTGGAAGTTTTGAATAAAAAGAAAAATTACAGTAAAAATGAGAATACATATATGCAAAAGATTGTCATTTGAACAGTTTAGTAAAGAACATGGCTTAGAGAGTGATGCTACAGAAAGGATGTAAAATAGTCTGAAACTCTCCACAGTTCCCTTCTAGACCATTTCATTATGGAGAATTCCACTCACACAGATAAGATACACTTAAAACTAAGTCATAATAATAAGCATTTATGCTTGGCAAATCTCAACCTTTTGTCCATTAAAAAAAGATTCCTGCATATTTTCCTCTGTGTGCTGACCTTAGAGTGTTTTTAAGCATCATGTCATTGTATCCGTCGAAAGTGCATTTTGGGGCTGGAGAGATGGTATAGTGGTTAAGAGTATTGCTGTTCTTACAGGAGGACTTGAATCCAGTTCCCTGGGTCCATGGTCTGTAACTCACAAGTACCATTAACTCCAACTTCAGGGCATCCAATGCTTTCTTCTGGCCTATGATTTACCTACACAACACATGAACACACAAATACAAATAAAAGTAAAATAGACATGTTTTAAACATTTGATATGATGCTGCAGGCAAATATAGTCTTAAAGCTGACAGAAGTGACAGACCTTAGAGTCATGATCATGTGCCATTTGTCACATGAACAGTGTACAGGGTACATTTGCTTTTGAGTATTGCCTTAAGTCTTCACATTTCTTTTACATGTTTTTAATACATACACACATGGATGCACACACACATGCATAGTACTCTCATATACACATGAATGCATGCACACACATAAATAAATACAAATTAAATAAATCTACAAGAAAATAAGTAAAAAGTCTTCTTGGAGGAGAGAACATAAACTCATTTTTTTTTCCCATGCCAAAGTTTACATCCAAGAATTTCCACTTGTTTAGTAATCTGAAATATCTTCCAGTTGTTGCTTTGGGTTTTAAGACAGGTACCATTTCATCACTATGACTGACTAAATCGTTGAACATTGGTGATCAACTAAAATCTCACCTGTTTTGTTTTCCCAGGAGACTGGATTGGAAAAGTTTAAATTCTAACCTTCATATTGTGCCTTGATATTTCATGTCACATGTTCCTGTCATCATTCCACCTAGAGGTTACAGGTCAACTCATTATAGCACAGACATGAAAGCACTTATAGCACAGATTACAAAATTTTAGGAATTGTATGATGGGATAGATGAACTAAATATTTAATTTACAATATCATAAGATGGCTCTACATTCAGAATATTATATCACAACTATACATTTTGATGATTATGATTACTGGCATCACAATTATATATTTTGATGGTTTTTGACTTAGCCACAGTAATTATCAGAACTTATCAGTTGAAGGGACAACAGGAAATCTCTTCCCAATAATTAACTGAGCATCAAGGTAACTGAGCCAATGA
The DNA here is from genome assembly GCA_004025045.1 of Sigmodon hispidus. Taxonomy (NCBI): domain Eukaryota; kingdom Metazoa; phylum Chordata; class Mammalia; order Rodentia; family Cricetidae; genus Sigmodon; species Sigmodon hispidus. The sequence goes on from PVIH01006008.1 coordinate 108,621, forward strand.
CTCAGTGATAGTATAAGACAAAGACTACAGATCACATGGAATTAATCAGGAGAATCATCAAATATGCAGAAACATCAGCAAATTTTGGGAAGAAGGGATAAGACTTCTAGAAGGGACATATTATAGTACATTTTTGGGGTTTCAACAAAACAAATTATGAGACATGAAGAAAGAAGAAAACAACCCATTTATAGGAAAGGAAAAGCCTTCAGTCTGCATGCAAGATAAGATGCAGGGTAACCAGATAAAGATGCATTGTCTCTCCTAATAAACATTCCCTAGAGCTCTACAGCAAGCCACATGTAAGTTACTAAACTGAGATTTTACTAAACACAGCAGATCAAAAGATAAGACAGTGTAATTGGAACCAAATACAAACTGTAAAGCTAAAAAATACAATAACTAAAATGAAAAAAAAAATTACAGCAACATCAGAACCGCTCTGAGCAGACAGAAGAATCAGAGACCATGAAATGAGGGCAATGGAGGCTATATAGTCTGAGAGGCAAAAGAAGTATAACATAAAGAACAAGATAGAATCTGAAAGGCCTGGAGTATGTCACTGAGAGAAGAGAGAAAGAGCAAAGACGATGTTGAAGTAGGAGGGGCTCAAATGCCCCCAATTTAAAGACTTATTTTTACATGTTTAATTTATGTGTTTGTGTGTGTATGCACACTTCCATTCAGTTGTCCATGAGGGACAGAGGAGGTCATTGCATCCCTTGGAGCTGGAGTTATGGATGGCTATGGACCACCCTTCATGAGTGTTGGGAACAAAGCCCTGGCCCTTTGCAACATTAGCCATACTTTCCTCATAAGCCAACCCATCCCTTCAGGCCCACATTCCCAAATTTGATGAAGAATGTAACCTTCAAACCCAAGAAAACTTTAATAAATTCCAAGCAAGACTGTTTTTGAAATCTACACTAATGAGTCTCAGTCCACACTGGAAAATGAGAGAGAGAGAGAGAGAGAGAGAGAGAGAGAGAGAGAGAGAGAGAGAGAGAGGAGAGCAGATAGAAAAACACACGTTATATATATCCAAAAATTTCACTATTTGATATAGAATAACGAAATGTAAAAATATAAATACTACTCATTGTATATTTCAAAACTTCCCTTAAATTCTTCAGAGGTCAAAGAATACGACAATTTTTAGGATGAAATAGACCAAAAGGCATAGGGATCCAGAATGGAGTGGCTGACAAGATGGGAAGGTAGACTGGATGTCAGTACCTCAGTTGCTGTCTGGCATCATCAGTTCTTGACATCTAATGCTTGCTGTTTTGTGGCCACAAGATGGCTACAAAACCATGTATATTCTGCTTCCAACCCTGGAGAGGGTAAGGAGAAGAAAAGACCTTCCTTCCGCTGGATTCTCTTTCCTTCCATCTCCTGGAAAGAAGGGGATTTTACAATTAGCTATAGGGCAGCCTGGAAACATCCATATGAAACAAAGGACATGAAACAGTGTTAAGATGCTTGGGCAAAGCTGAGCTCATTATAAAGTGATGCATTGCTACTCTGAACAAAATTTAAGCTCTTTTTATGTCTTTTACCACAGTCTTATGTAGCCAAAGTTGGCCCTGAAATCTTTGTATAGTCAAGGATGGCATCAAATTTCTGAACTTCCTGCCTGTGCCTTCTGAGTGCTGGGATTACAGGCATGTGCTGCCACACAAGGTTTTAAATTGTTCTGGGAATCGAGCTCAGAGTTTCATGCATGCTAGAAAAGTCCTCAGTTAAATGAACTATGTTCTCAGTTCCAGAAGCTATATTCTATTAATAAGAAAGAAGAGATAGAGATAAGGCATTGACAGGCACCTAACCCATCCCATAGCAGATGGTTTGGATAGTTGATTGAGAGCTGAAAGCTAATTTGTGTTTGTCATCCACTCTTGTATTTTTTTTCAGTGCTCAGTAGAATATATCAAGAAATGCATGCTTTTCCAGCTATTGGCTAGATGCATAACTGAATGAGTAAAATTCTTTGTCTTTGATACCTTGCAATTTGGGCTGCAAAGTGTCCAACCCACTGATAGAAATAGAAAGCCAAAAAAGTGTCACTACCCTGAAATTTTGTACCCAGAGAAAATTTTCAGTTGTAACTGAAAAGAAGCTAAAGTACCATATTAACTAATTTCCTAGCTTTTATGTAAGTGGCAAAGTGCTGAATGTGTCAAGGATTTAGTGTCCCCAAGCAGTGCTCAAGCCTCAGAGGCAGATGCGTAAGCTCCCTTTACCATCTTCCCATTTAACTACCAAGCACTGAGCAAAGCCTGTTGCAAACTCCTTCCTGGAACTGTGGCTGTGACAAGATAAAATCTCCAAGTGTAGAAATGCTAATCAGGGAGTAGTTTATAGGTTCTCTCCTTTCCCATGTTCTGTAGCCACATTTTCCCAGAACGGTTTCCTTGTGCTTGTGGGAGTGGATATCCAGATGTGCAATTCTCCTCTCTGTGCGAATCTGAGATTTGAGACATTATAGTTCATTTGAAATGTCACATCTAGATATTTCACAATGATTTTTTCTATTATACAAAATTGAGGCTCTTGAAGGACATGAGTTTGAGGCTAAATTTTTCGGGAGTTATAAAAAATACATATTTTTTCCATTAGTATATGATTTGGTTAATAAATGTCAGCTCAAAATCTTTATAATTTTATAATCAAGGCATTAGCTGCTACATTTTTGTAAATTCGCTTATTAAATTGGAATTATGTCATTTAAAAGCATGAAGGTAATGCATATTCATTGTAAGAAAGAAGTAGAAGAGAGAAATCAGTTTCCTTCTTTTATTCCAAGAGCTACTTTAATCATCCACCCTTACAACCATCTTAACATATTCATTTATTTTAAAATTCTTATTTTTCAATATGTATTGATGTGTGTGTGGATGTGGCTTTACATATGTGAGTGAGGTGCTGCAAGGCCAGAAGAGGGCGTCAAATCCCCTGGAGCTGGAGTTACTGCTAGCTGGGTACCTCCTAACATGGGTGCTGGGAACTGAGTGTGGGTCTTCTGGAAGAGGAGGATTATTTGTAACCACTGAGCCATCTCACCATTCTGTAACATATTAATTTTTAAAGCTAAAAAAGTTTTTACTCATTATCTGATTCCATGCTAAAAAGAAGAGTTGGATTTTGCTTACTGTAAGGAGACTCCTTTTTCCATCTGGCTTCTGATAGATAATGCATTTAACTTCAATATGAAAATCTTTTATTTACAGTTCGGCCTAAGACTCACTTCTGAAAGATACTTAGGTTCATTGTACTATTTATCAACTTGAAAAGTGTTATTCAGTTAGCTCATAAATATTTATAGCGTAGCTATAATGTGCTTGGTATATAATGTTGGGCACTTTGCAGGGTATGAAAATGTTGTCGAGTGAATTCGTGTATTCATTCTGAAAGAAAGAGGCAAAAGTCTGTGTCTGATGGTGTCTGGCCATTTAATTTACATATCAGATTCTCCTTGTGACAGTGGATGTTAATTGCCAGCTTGACAGGATCCAGACTCACATATAGGCATATCTGTGATGAAACTTCTGTATTAGGTTACATGAGACTAGACAACCCACCTTAACTGTGAATGGCACCATCCCGTAAGTGTGTTGTTGGGTTGAATAAGGAGGGGAGAGTAAGCTGAGCATCAGCCTTGGCTCTTTGTTCTCTGAATGTAGATGGCATGTGACCAGCTGCCTTATGCTACAGCTGCCAAGTCTCCCCCTCCCCACCAATAACAGGAACCCTGGAACTGTAAGCCAAAGTAAGCCCTTCCTCAAACTGTTTTTGTTAGGCATTTTGACACAGCAGCAAGAAAAGTAATTAATATACTCCTACTAGTTGGTGGGTGGTTTAAAACACAGCAGTCAGCCCCTAAACTGGCAAGCTGAACTGAACTCTACAGAGGGTTATGTCTGCTGTGTTCATTGTCAGCTGGGGTTAGGGAGGGAGGGACACCAGGCTGGATGGGGGTGGTATATTCACAGGTGCCTCCTCACTCACATGGCAGGCAGCTCAGCTCCTGTCTGTTCTCTCAGAGCTCAGGTGGATAAGAAGACTGTGGACTTTGTTATTTCTGCATCCACTTTCTTGGAGTACTGTGGTTGCTTTCCAAGAGTGAGCCTAGGAGAGGAGCTCTTACAACCTCTGATTCCTTAGATGGAATGCTGGATAGCAACACTCATACTGTATCCTATAGGCCAAGCAAATGCAGAGCAAGACTCAAAGGTAGGGAGGGACATAGTACAAGTTAAACAGTGTATTAAAGGGTTCCAGCATTAGGAAAGTTGAGAACCACTGCTCTATAGTCACATATTTTTTATGTTTTGATCAGTTGAGAGTCTTTGTATTAACCATCATATGCTGCCTAAAGAAGCTTCTTTGATGATGGGTAAGAGTTACATTAAGGTACTATATCCACTTGGATCCACTTCTCAACAAGTGACCCAGAAAAAGGATTTGAAACTGAGCTCTGTATGTGCATGTGTGCATGAGCATGTATGTGTGTATGTATTTGTGTGTATTCATGTGTATGTATGTGTCTGTATATGTGTGAATGTATGTGAGTGTCTGTGTGAGTGTGTGTGTGTTTATTATTTAATTCAGTGCTGTCTGTTTTCTCTCAGATCCCTCATCTTCTCTTGGGGAATTTGTCTCTACCACTCATTCAATGGAATGGGGCTTTCCCTCAGTCTTCATCGCACTGATCAAGTTGAAGATGGTTAAATTAACCACAGAATACACAGGTTCATGATCACTGTGGTTGGTGTTATGTCCTGCTTAAGAACATCTATTGACTTATCATGTTTCTCTGATACAGAACTAAAGAGAGAAACACTCCTCCATGATTTCTCTGAGGCTGTTGTGATGGTGGTATAAGCCTGAAAGCCATGTCTTCATTCCTTGTTATATATAATTAAAAATAAAAAAGCTTGTTGGCTTTATGTTTGCATCTTGGTGCCACCTAAATCCTTGTACATATTATATAACTTTCCTAGGGTCAGTTTCTCCCTAAAAATAATGCCTACCTTACACTGTTGCCATATATATGGAATGAGATACTCATAAGTGTCAAATATAATTTTCATAAAATGTTGATTAATGTAGGTGTATAAATGGGCAAAAAAATCTTGATGTTTTATAAAACAGAAGTTTCCAGGTGTTTGAAGCTGGACTGTTCTTATATTTCAGAAGGCATGAAAACTTGATCAAAGGCAGATAAGTGAGCCATCTAAGTTAACAAAAGTGGACTTCCACATGAAATGCATATTCAATTCCGTTTGTGCTTTCACTTTCTTAGATGGTAATTCATAACAGAGCCATGGTCTAGATGTTTAGGGCTGAACATTTTACAGCAGTAGCTAGTAACATGTGGGCCATGATTTCTTCAGGGGTTGAATGACCCTGTCACAGGGATTGGATACCAGATATCCCGATTATCAGATATTTACATTATATTTCACAAAAGTAGCAAAATTACAGTTAAAAAGTAGCAATGAAATGATTTTATCTTTGGGGGGGTCACCACAACATGAGGAATTGTATTAAGGTGTCCTATCCATAGGAAGGCTGAGAATCACTGGTCTATAGTCACATATTTTCTTTGCTTTGACCAGTTGTGAGTCTTTGCATTAACCATCATGTGCTGCCTAAAGAAGCTTCTTTGAGGATGGGTCAGAGTTGTATTAGCCTATGAATAAAAGGCTATGTATTCAGAAGGAAGCTTGATACTATGTCCCTTTTTAAAAATAATAGTAGCAGGTGGGTCCCATATCTCAATGGACTCGATTAAAATTATCTGTCCTATAATCCAGCTACCCCTTAGCAGAATCCCTAGCTTGTGACCAAGTCTTTAATATGTGAGTTTTGAACATCATGCTAGATCCAAATAATAAAATGGATTAGCAGAATCCAACCTATAAACTCTTAGATATTACAATAACTATAAACTCATAGGTGAATCAACACTCTGATAGTCATCACAAAATCTTCTTTCAATTTGAATCATTCGCTTTTCTTATTAAGCCATGAATGGAGAAAATGTGTGAAGGTCTGAAGTTAATAGACCATTGGTTCAGGGATTCATCTTTGGATAATTACACAATCTTTTATCTGGCTGAGGAGACCTGTCACCCTTTTCAATTTACCTGGTCAATGGATAAGATGTGATATTCCAGGTGTTATACTTAAATTACTTTTTTAAAAAAGCCTCAGATGAATCTTCTATTACTTGAGTAAAGATCTCAATTGTATTCTTTTGACCTTTTATTTTCTTCTCAAATCATCCTGGGTCCTTAAACTTGAACCAAGATGGAAAATAAGGAAAAATAACAAAGTCGTTTTAAATTTTAAGAAAGTTCACTACCAACAAAGTTTCTTAAAATATCATGAATTATGAAAGAGTAAAATAGTATATTAGGAGATGTGAGCAGCAAAAATGAGTCCCTTTCTGAGACTATAAGTAATACTTATTTTTACAGGAAAAATGTCATTTCTCATGTTGCTACATTAAATGCATTAAATGTGTTCACAAAATTCCTCTTTCACATTTACATTCTCACTAGAAGATACATCATAGAAGCCTTATGTTCAGTAATAACGATGTCACATTGAAAAAAATGCCAACATGGCCATGTGTACCAATGCAAAACAACAAATGCACTCATCTTATGTGCATAAAGAAGTAATTTGATTAGAACATCTAGTGCTAGTCAACCAACTTCAATTCTCTCTAGTGATTTACACTTCATGAGTCATCCATTGTCCCAAATATACTGGGGCAGCACTTGTCATCAGCTAAAGCAGTGATAAATATGCTACATTGACTATCATTAATCCATAAAAAAAGCACTTAGAAATGAAAAGCTGGAGAGATGGCTCAGTGATTTGAAGCGTTTATTGCTCTTGTAGAGGACCTTTGTTCAGCTCCCAGTTACTGGGGATCAGACACCCTCTGCAGGCCTCTTTGCTTCCTTGGAGTTACTTGCATATACCCACACTTATATATTCAGACATAAACATAATCATAAAACGTTAAGTTATGAGGTATAAGGGTGTAAGAATGAGGGGTTGGGGAAAGATAGTCCAGTGGTTAAGAGCACTTCCTGCTTTTCAGAGGATCTGAGTTTAGTTCCCAGCTCCCATATTCAGTTCCAAGAACCCACATTCAGTTCCCAGCACCCGTGATCAATTCCCATTGGCCTCCTGACCTTATGTTTTGATCTTGTATGATCTGGCATGATACGATAAGGAATTGCTCAGTTAGCTGGAGGCAGGTGTCTAGTGTCTATGACTAGAGAGGCTTCATGTTCTATGCAGGGGATATGTCAGGAGGTGGCAGGCAGCAGGAGAGACTTAGAATCTGTTTCTACATTGGATTTTATTATTATAACAGAGAGATATGGTTGTGATAACAGAAAAGGAGAGAGAGAGAGAGAGAGAGAGAGAGAGAGAGAGAGAGGTGCTCCTAGGAGAACAAAAGCAAGAGAGAGTGTTCTTAATTCTTTTTTTATTTATTTATTTATTTTTTTTATTTATTTTTTCTTTTTTTTCTTTTTTTTATTTTTTTTTCTTTTCTTTTTTTTTCTTTTCTTTTTTTTGATTTTTTTTCTTTATTTATTTTGTATTTATCAAAAAAACAGTAAAATGAATTTAAAATGCTGAAAAATTAACAATAACTATAAAGAGGATAAACATCATCTGAATTTTTTTTCCATCCCTGTATATCCTTATTCAAGGTCCCCTCCCCCTCCCAACACATCTGGTCATTTTTTCCTCTGCAACTCCCCATCCCCTCCCTGGGCAGGGAGCAGACAGTCCTATGGTCCCCCTGACCCAATAATGCTTAGATCAGTCTCCACTTCTGGCCAAATCCAGTTCTTTCCCTCCTCCCTCAAG